>JAJIYU010003221.1:0-27464 GCA_030144865.1 Tinospora cordifolia | reverse complement strand
GTTTTCCAGATCCAGTGAGCTGCAACCCAGATTTACGGCCAATAATGGCAGATCTGGTGTTATTGTGTAGATCTGATGTGTATGTAATAGGTTTTCGATCCAAATCATACCACAAACACGAATGAAGAATCAAAAATGTGTATTCACCTAGAAAATCCGAAATTTTTGTTCCAAGAATCCCAAATTCAAACAAAAATCTGGATTTTGTTTCCTCTTTTTTTTTTTTCCAAATCTAGATCGTGAGTGAAGAAAGAAATTGAAAAGAAAAGCTTTCCCCTTTTTTTGTGTAAGCTTTGCAAGTGTGATCAAGACATGAGGCATTTGCCCATTATATACATAAGCATACTTAGAAAATAAGGATTTTTTTTTTTTTGAAAACAAGCCATTACTTATTTATTTATTCCATCTACCATAAGATATTCAAAATCATGTATGCACATATATATACATATATATATATATATATATGAAATATTTTTATTTAATTCACTTAGTTAAACAATTTTTTTTTTAATTTTTAAATTTCATTGCGATGTGCTTGCGTTACAAAAATTTGGGCTATTACACAGGCATTAGAATAGGAGAGCTTTATGAGTCCATATGGTCGGGTCATACGTAGGTGTACCCTACCTATATTAGTGGGTCATGATTGGGCTTTGTAGCCGTAAGATCCACCAATTTATATGAAGGGCTTGATTGCTAGTAAAGCCAGACCCTTCCATGATAGGCATGATAGATGACATCCATTATTTTATTACTCATTGCATTTATAATGTTGCATAAAACCTGTCATATTTTACTATTTGCTTGCCATATCCTACATGTTACTTTTTTATTTATGTGTCTATTGATGATTTTTGCTTATTACATTGCTTGATACATATATACAATTTCTTGTGGAACATTAGTTTTAAGTGAACATTTCTAAACTACTATTCATTGAGCTCACATGGACATTGGAGCTCGCTATTCACTAACATTTCAGGTTCCTCATTGCTGATTAAGGGAAAGGGGATTGTCATTGCTTAATCCTACCGAGTGTGGTTTAGTTGGTAGGTTAAGTTGGTGTCATTTTGAACTTGTGTAAAAGAATATTTTTGGCCCTACTCGGATACTTGTTATTGAATACTTTTGAGACTTCCGCTATATATTCAACTTTTATACTCCTACTACATTTGTGCAATTAATCCACTACTTTATCATTTTTTATGCGCTCCGATTACTATACAAGATTGTTGGAAAGGCTTAGCGATAGTCAAGTGAGCTTGTTAGACTATCTACTGGTTGGGCCTACCTTTTGGAGGGAAGTCCCGGCAATAATGTTGATAACTGAAACTTTATAGTTTTAGAAATGAAAGGGAAGAAATAGTTTAGTAAATGTACTAACATTTTATATTTTAAAATTTAATTTGCTTATACCTTTGCCCTTATTTTTTATTTTTAAATTAAAAAATTATATTGAAAATTTGAATATTGTTGGTTATTTTTAAAATTTTACCCAAAGAAAAAAGCTTGCCTCTATGAATTTTTACTTAAAAGTGATCAGTATGGAATGTTTTTGAAATTTTTAAATAAAATTTAGAAACATACTACGGTATTTCTTATGACACGCAATAAGCACCACTTTGGTTAGACACCTAGTAATGGGCGCCTGACCAAAGTTTAATGGTACCGAGCATTTAACATTTGTTAAATATTTGGTGCGAGATTTTTTTTTCAAACAGGTGTTGTGGCGCAATCAATGCGCTGCAACACCTTAAAAGTGTTTTTTTTTATTTTTTTATTTTGCATTGTTGTTGCTATATATATATAATTTTAAAAAATTAAAAAATTTTAATTATTTAATTTATAAAATAAAAATAAAAATAAAATTATTTTAAGTTAAAATAAAATTATTATTTTTTAAAATAATAAATTATATTTTTAATAAAATAATATATATTTTAAAAATATAAATATATTTATTTTTTAAAAATTTTAATAATATTATTAAATAACTTTTCAAAATAATAAGGTGATATGTAAAAATAATTACTTTAAAAATTAATATTTTAAATAAATAATTATAAAAAATATAATTTTTGATATAAATTTAAATAATTATATATATATTTTTAATATAAATGTGAATAATAAGTATTATAAAAAAATATATTCTTTATAAATAAAATATTACAAATAATATAGTTAATGAGTTAAAATAATCGTAGGTCTCATACAATGCAGTATAATAAATTGTAACTATTAGGAGATATAGTTTCACGAGTAAGAATTTAATGAGTTGATGACATGACATATCTATTAAACCATCGGTGATTTAAAACATGAGGGTAGAATCTTAGAATTTTATTAATTCATTTATAATTTTGTCTTTCTTTTTTTTAATTGTCCTTATTCTCATTATAAATAAGAAATGGTATAGATCATAAATATATTTCATTATTTGTAATATGTTTTTTGTTTTTTTAAACATATGCTACAGGTTTAAGAGAACGTAAATGGACGGCCAAAAATCTCAATCGCACGTACGCTTAATTGGGGTACAAAATGACATATGTGACCTCTGAAGCTAACACGCTTAATTAGCTTCAGAACCTGCCACGAAAGATTAAAGCTGGCTGGGGTTTAGGGTTTAACTGTCTTCTTCGTCGCCATCGCGTCTCCATCCCCTGTTTCAGCCTCTGTGTTCGATCGAGTTATTACGTAATTTAATTGCTTCAATTGAACACAGGTAAGCTCACATCGTTAATTTCCTATATTCTCTTCTTCATAAAATTTTCTTCATCTTTGTTGATTTGGAGATAGTTTTAATTTAAAAGTTGCTTGGTGTTAGCCATTACAGCGATGATTACAGGCGGAAAAAGCTTCGTTTCTTCTGCACCGGCCTTTTCCAATGACGGAAAGAAACTCCTCGTATGCACAGGGAACACAGTCTCCATCTTTAGCACTTCCACTGGATTGAAGGTAGGTTTTTTACTTTATTTTGGTAACTTTTAATTTATGCATTTATTCTTATGTATTGATTTTTTTTTTTTTTTTTTTTTTTTTTTTTTTGGGTACAGATGATGCAATTGGAGGGTCACAAAGAACTTGTGACTTCTGTTAGTGTTGTGCCAGCTTCTTCTTCTTCCCCTGGAAGTAAAGTTCTGTGCTTCTGTTGGACCTCATCACTTGATGGTAACATTTGCTACTGGGATTTTTCTCTTCCTGAATTGATTAAGAAGGTGGATGTTCGGCTTCCAATCTTCTCCATGGTAAGATATTTTTGTCCTAAATCTCAACTCCGTTAATTTGTCATGTTCGTTTTGATATCTGCATGTAGCAGAATGAATGATAATTCTTGAAGAAAATAAGAAAGGACCATTATTCATTGCCTGCTATTTTTCAAGTTTCTATGCTTAATGCAAGAAATGGGAATGGAGTTATGCATAAAGAAGTAACTATTTAGGAATAACATATATGTTTTTTTTTTTTTTTTTTTTTTTTTTTTTTTTTTTTTTTTGTTAAATCTCCATATTTCTTGCATTTACATTTCTCCTTAACCTTTGATGTTTAGGTGGTACCAAATGCTATCGGCCCAGCTTTCAGTGATGGTGGGAAGCCACCCAATATGTTTGCATTTATCTCAGTCAAAGATCCTAAGAAACCAGACAATGGCAGCAAAGTTCTCCATGGACAAGTTTGGCAGTGTAACTTAATCAAGTCTTCGCTAGCTGGTGCAATATTGGCAGAGGTGTAGGAACTGGGCTTCTTCTGTTTATCAGTCTGATTACTTCTTTGAAATTGAAACTCATATTGCTTATTATATGTATGCAACCGTACTATAATCATTTTCATTGCCGATGTGTTTGAAAAGTTTCAGTATACTTTTTAGGATCATTAAAATGGTTGTCTTTGGTTTTCAGACTCGTAACCCGGAGTTCATTACCATCAGCCCCTCTGGTGAATTTTTTGGTATCTGCAACAAGCGCAAGGTCCACATTTGGAAGATCCTTGCAGGAGACTCTAATTACAATGTGAAGAAGATAAAGCTTCATCACACAAAGAATTTGTCTGTTCTTGCTTTCCATCCAAGTGAGAGAATTGTAGCTGCAGGTGATACAACCGGAAGGATTTTGATCTGGAGAGGGTTCGGAAATAGAACATTCTCTGAAAGTGGAGGGAGAAAGGAAAGAACAATGAGTAATGATGAAGAAAGGCCTGGGGTAAGGGGAGATAATGATGCTGAATCATGCTCTGTGTGGCATTGGCACCCGACTGGAATCAAAGTTCTTCGTTTCTCCTCTGATGGAGCCTACTTGTACTCAGGTGTTATTAATATGTGTGATTTTTTTTCTATGAAGTTTTTTCTTCTTTCTTCATTCTTCAACTTCTTATCATGGAAAAAATATACAAAGCAAAGTTACTTATTCATTTATTTTTTATATTCAGGTGGAAAGGAAGGAGTTCTGGTGGTTTGGCAGCTGGAGACAGGGAATAGGAAATTTTTGCCACATATAGGGGCCCCAATTTTATATTTCACTGATTCTCAAGATCCTACACTTTCCTCTGTAAGAAATTGCTTCTAATTTGATCAAGAACTTGCTCCTCATTTTTTTTTTTTTGAAGTTATCATATTTGCTAAAACAAAGTAGATGAGTATGGTTTTAAAAGTAAAGATATTGATTTAGTCAAACTGAAGTCGTTCAAGTTCAGATATCTTGTGCAGATAATCAAATTCATCTGTTGACAATGCCTTCAATGCAGATTTCAAAGTCCATTTCTGGGATCAAGGTTTGTCTTAGATTTCATTTTTTTATTTCTGTAATCATACTTGCAATATTTTACATGAATTTAAGATGGACATCTACAATAACCATCACATGCTGGTATCGAAGACAAAGACCAGGCCTAGAACAAATCAAAGCAAAATATATTGTTCTGTGGGGTTGTGAGGGTAACTCATCCATATTAGATGTTGTCAGCATCTTCGAAGACCCTGCTTCTTATGATCAAAAGGGTTGTGTTTGTCCAAATTCATGCAACAAAACAGTTGTAGTTAATTACTTAACATCACTACCTCACTGTTTCCACTGGAAAACTGTCTTTTAATGAGTGCTGAATGCTAAAATATCCATTTTTCCCCAATGCTGCAATGCAACTGTTACCAAACCTCATTTTTATCCCTTGGATGTTCAGCCTTCTTGTTCATTTCCAGAGATCAACAATGGTGTATTTAATGGGCTTGCATTTGACAACTCGGCTGGTTTGGTTGCTGTATGTACAGAAAACTATTGCCTGCAGTTTTATAATCTGTCTGCTGACCGGGAAATTTCACAGGTATTGCAAATTTTAAACATGCTCATCAATTATTTATAATCGTTATCTTTTATTTATGTATTTTCTATTACATCTTTTCCCATTCTTTCTATTATGTTGTCCTAAAGAGGAAGCATTGGCTCTTAGACACGTAATATGAGGCCTGTCTTGTGTGAAGATGAGTGTAAGCTCCAAGGTATGCATGCCTCAAGTTTCTAAATTTATGAAAATTCAGAAAAGGTTTTCAGAATCTACATATGTCTACAATACATAAAGAAATGGCTAAAATATGAAATAGTTTTATAATGTGTTGCTTGTTTAGAAATATTGAGTTATCTGTCCTATTTATATTAAATTTCATCAACATATTTAGAACTAAATAAGCACCTATCTTATATATAATAAATTAAAAGGTATAAAGAATTATAGGCAGAAAACAAATTTCGAGGATGGAGCTTGCTTGATTGATCTTCTTAAAAAATCTTCAAAATAATTTTTTTAGCGAACAATTTTTTTTTAATTTATTTTCAGAGTTTTCTTTCAAAATTCAAAAAAATTGGCATTCTATTTGTGTTTCCTTAACAAACGTGGAGTTGCATGAAAAACTGCTTTTAAGTTCTTTGCATGCTACACTTATAAATTTAACCAGAAAATCTTTGTTATCATTAAAGAAAAATGGCATATGGATCTTTATCATACAAGTTCTAAGGTCTTTTGCAATACCTGCCTCTTATTAACAATATAACTCGCAGTCCATCCAAGTTATTACTAGAATAAGTTGTACCTTGTAAGTTGCAATTAGAGAGGATATTTATTCTAAGTTTTGATCTTGTATAATGATTTCTTGGTTCATTGTAAGAGTAGTGGATCATAATTAGTTTATTCTCTCTTTTTTTCAGCTTCATATTTGTGAAAGAAACCATCAGCCTGAGGATGACATAACGGTAGGCTATTCTTCTATTTTGAAACTTCTGCTTCATTTATCATGTTTTCTCAAATTTTTGGTTTCTCATGATGATTAGCTCTTCTCCCTTTGTGATAGGTGGGTGTCTTGTGTTTGCATTGGGGGTTGTTGGGTCTGTGATTCCTTGACAATTTTCCCAATTCAATTCAACTAAGCCTTTTTCTTACTATGGCTCTGCTTAGGAGAGCTTTGAAAGTGCTTTTTGAGCCAAAAACACTTCTGATGGTGTTTCATAATGCCTGCTTTTAATCAAATTGTAGTGAGCAAACAACTTTCAGCTTTTAGAAAAAATTGGCAGAGATTTGATTTTAGCAAAAGCACTTTTCCTAAAGGTGCTTCAGAGAAAAACCCTTTTGTGTTTTTATTTACCCATGTTGTTCCCTCTTGTTTTTTTCTTTTCATATGAAGTTTGATCCAATTTACATGTGATGGATAACGAATATATTGCATGTAGTGAAGAAGTTGAATATCTCTGTTGGTTGGTTGCAGTTGGTTGTGACCGTGGTAACTATTTCAATGGATGGCTCCAAGTTGGGTACTGCTGAAGTGCAGCTTCCTGAAGAGGGACTAGGTGGTCTTGTTTGTCTCAAGTTTTGGGATTCTGGATATAGCAGGGGAGATTTCTCCTTATCTACTGTCATATATGAACCTCACAGGTAGTTTTCCAGTCTCATCTCTCTGGGCAGACAAAAATTGGAAAGTTCACATTGAGCTTTGCTCTTGGGAAAATTAAAGATAGACACACAAGTACATGTGTAACTGCACACTATACCTATGTTGTGTGTAATATTGAATGGTTAGCAATGTTAACTATCCGATGCGATTATGTAAATGATATCAACTTTTCACAAAAATTGTAGTACTTGATAAAGTTGATGTTATTTGTTATTATTTATTTATTTTAGAATTGAATCATTTGATCCTAGTTCTAGTTAAATTACATCTATAAAAATTTAGTTTTCCAATTAAATTGCAAAATGGCAAAAACAACGATATTTTTGATCTAATTGTAGGTTTCAGATCAAATGGCAAAATTGGCTGGAAAGAACGTAACTTATAGTTAGTATTTATTTTAGAAGTCCTTGTTTTCGACATCTACTGTTTTGCGTCCAAGCTGACTTCTGTGCCTGAAGATGTTAGCTTGTGTCTAACACAAATAAATCTCAAAAAAGATGTATCTTGTATTACCAAGTTTTAGATATTAGAGTTTTAGATCCTTCTTAATGATAGAAGGGGGAAATAAAATTAGGATGGTTTTGTCATGTGTGAAAAATCTGTGGTTCTTAATTTCTATGGGGGAACTCCCTAGAACTAGGTGCCCCCTGCCCCCGATCGGGTCAGGCAAGGACTCCTCCTTTAGGGAGTCCAACCCTACCCTTATACTAGATCAAGAGATCTCATTGTTGCATAGCTCAGGTTGGAGCAACGTGCGATTGGACGTTCAACAAGCAATCTCAAATTAGGCATGAGTGTCTAGAAGTTGTCATCTTGTCTACTAGATTAAAAATTTTTAGTAGCCTATACTTAGTGATCACTTGAGTTTGTTGCATTTTTGTGGTTGGAGCTTACATTTAAGGTATCTTCTATTGCCTGTTGCTAGTGATGCTGGAATATCTGCTATAGCTTTCCATCCTACCCGTGATATGGCTGTAACCTCCTCCTATGGTGGAAACTTTAAGGTAAGTTTTCGCAAGTTTTTGGCATTAAATTTGAATATAGTTCCTAAGAAATTAAACTATATATTTTTTTCAACTCCTAATTTTTGAAAATGTGTTTGATATTGTATTTGAATATTTTTTATAACTTGTTTGAATCCCTGCAGCGGTGTCAGACTCACAAGGGTCAAGACATCAGATCCCTCAATTGTAATTTGTTAATAATAGAATAATATACCAACAGTGTAAAGTTGCCTACCGATGGTCTTCATTCATCTTCCGTGTTCCACTCGGGTATTAAAAAATGAGCAAATTGACGAATAAAAAAATATGAAACATTGTTCCTTGAGGACTTGTGACTTAGAAAATTTGGAAAAGAAACTTTTGTATGTTCTCTATATCAGACTATTATTTTAAATTTTATCCCAAAGCAATTTCGAAATCCATTCAAAGCAAACAATTTTTTCGGTGCTTTTTTCTACAACTTGTTTCTAAATACTGAAAAACTGAATGTTAAATTTGATCTAAAACATTGCCTTAACTAACTTGGGTTTTGACATGTGCTGATCTGCCTTCTTTTCCTTTTTTTATGATTGTTTGAGTTTGATTTCACTTTCTCAGATTTGGGTTCGCAGTTCTAGCATCGTGCAAAAAGATTTCACATCTTCAAAATCCGGCTGGAGATGCCACTCTGTTGGGTTATATAAGTATGTTCTTCATTTTCTTTTGCAAATTTCCTTTTGAATGGTAATAACATTCATGTATACCTATTTTTTTTTTGAAAAGAAACTTAATATATTAAAGGACGAGATGTCTAGCGCCTCAACGCAAAAGTACAAGGAAGAGCAGAAGATAAAATGACCCTGAATGCCCGGAACCCCTGTTACATAGAGGACAAAATAAGCGCCCACTGGGTGACCCAATCACTAAAAGAGTATCCTAACCTTAGCTTGCCAATTGAGACCCATGTAGCAAACAAAATATGAGATCTCTTCACTATTCTATTTACATTAATGTCAAAATTTTGAAATAAACAACTGTTCCTCGTCTCCCATACTGCAGCCTATATAGCAAAAAGAATCAGCTACCAGTAACTTTTCAAGTGATCCATCAGTTCTGAAATCCAGGTTTGAAGATTTATGTTGTCTGGAGGTCTAGGCATGGCTGGTAATTCCTGTTGCCAAGATCTCCACACTATCTTTAGAATCTTGCAGTCCGCAAAGAGGTGTCGAGCATCATCATCATCATCCCTGCAAAGATAGCATGACGAAGGAGATAAATAATAGTTAGGGAACTTTTTTTGAATCTGTACAGTACAATTTAATCTTCCTTGCATGATCATCCAGGCCAGAATTTTGAATTTTGTCGGCATTTTAGCTTTCCAAATTGGGGCCAAAGACCCGTTTGTTGGAGCTGTCGCTTCTGCTAGGAACGCATTATAATAGGAGCCCATCGTGAAAGACCCCGACTTATCCATCTTCCACTGCCAAGAATCTGGGTGAGCTGTAAACCGAACCGGCCGGAGCCTAGAGAGTAAGTTAGCCAAATCCTCAATGTCCTCATCTTTAAGATTCCTCCGGAAGTCCAAGCTCCAAGCCCCACTGCTATCATTCTCCTCCATACCCCCCCAGCTTTGAAACAAGGTAGCTTCTGGGCATTGGGTAATCCTATACAGTCTAGGGAACTCCTCTTTAAAGGAGGATGGAGTGCACCACGCGTCCTCCCAAAATCTGATTTTGTTTCCATCTCCAATCTTCCACTGAATATGTGTTTTGAACTTATCGTACAACGATTGAATATATTTCCAAGGAGATCTATGGGAGACTTTTGTATTCAAACCTGCCATCATACCGTTCTGAGATCTCTCATGAATGCTTGCTATTATCTTGCTCCACAACTGATTCTGGTACTTAGAGAATTTCCAGAGCCATTTGGCTGCAAGGGCATTATTTCTGACTTTCAAATGAGCCACTCCCAATCCCCCTTCCTCCTTGTATCTGCAAACTTGCTGCCACTTGACCAGCATTTGAGCCTTCTCGACCCCCTCAGCCTTCCAAAAGAATCTCCTAATAGACTTCTCCAACTCTTTTTGGACTGTTGTTGGAATCTGAAAAATGGACATATAATATGTCGAAAGAGCTTCTAAGACCGCTTTAATCAGCAGGAGACGACCACCTCTGGATAAATAACTGCATTTCCATCCTTCAATTCTCCTTTTGACAGTTTGCATCACCGGATCCCAAAATGAAATGCTTCTAGGATTTCCCCCCAAAGGAAGACCTAAATATTTCATGGGCCAGTTAGATATTGGGATGCCAAGAATTTTGTGAGCAAGAGTCATTTCATCGTCCTTGATGTTAACCCCAGCCATCTGACTTTTGAGAAAATTAATCTTCAGACCAGATACTAAGGAGAAACTTTCTAAGGCTCGAAGAAGCATTTCCCAGGTCTTCAGGTTATTGTCTAGGAAGAATAAGGCATCATCAGCGTAGAAGAGGTGAGAAAGAAAAACCTTTTGGTAACCAACCTCGAATCCTTGAAATCCAAACTGTCTAGCCTTCTGCAGAATACCATGGAGGCTATTTGCTACTAAAATATACAAGAAAGGGGTGAGAGGGTCTCCTTGTCTAAGCCCTCTTTTTGCTACGATCTTCCCCCTTGGCTGGCCGTTTATGAAAATAGAATAAGATACTTTAGAAATGCATCTTTTTATCCATTTACACCATCTATCCCCAAAGCCTTTCTTCTTCAGAACATAGATTAGATACTCCATCTAACCGAATCATAAGCCTTGGAGAAGTCAATTTTGACCACCGAACCTTCTTTCTTCCTGACTCTGTAGTCCTCCACTGCCTCATTAGCCGCCAAAATAGCGTCGAAGATATGCCTTTGGTTAACAAAACCCATTTGATTCTCTGCTATTGTAACATGAATCACTTCCCTGAGACGTCTTGCTAGAATTCGAGCAGTAATTTTGTATAGGCTGGTTACCAAACTGATAGGCTTATACTCCTCCACTTTTCCGGACATGCCTTCTTAGGGATCAACTGAATATAAGTCTCATTAACACATTTGTTAATGATGCCTGTGGAGTAAAACTCCTCTATTGTTTGGAGTATATCTGTCTTCAACAGGTCCCAATTCTTTTGGTAAAAGAGCATTGTGAATTCGTCTAGCTCGGGGGCTTTCTCTCCCTCGCAGCTGAACACTGCCTCCTTCACTTCGTCCTCCTCAAAAGGTCTCTCCAGCCAATCCCTCTGATCTTCTGCTATGAGATTCCAGTCAATCCCGTCGATAGCCCACTTACAAATCTTACGGTCAGAGAAAAGATTTGTATAATAACAAATGATGTGTTGTTGAATGTCTCTGTCCTCCTCTATCAGCTCGCCATCTGCATTCTTGATTCTGGAAATAAAGGCCTTTACCCTTCGCATTGAGAGGAGTCTATGGAAGAAACTTGAGTTAGTATCTCCCTCCTTAGCCCATCTCACGCGAGCTTTCTGTCTAGCCTCCCTTTCAATTCTGTTCTCTATGATGTTTATCTCCTGCATGACTTTGGCCCTCAAATCCTTATCTCCCTGCACCATAAGACCCAATTCTGCTCTTTGATCAAATTCCTGAATTTTTTGGTGCAGCTTCTTCCTCGAACAATCTTCTTCCCTAAAATTCCTGCTCTAGGTTCTTAGATCGACTTTCAACTGTTTGAGTTTCTGCATGAACCTATAGCCTTTCCATTTTCCAATTGACGGCTTGTTCCACCAATCCTTTAAGTTATTCCCAAACTCCTTCCTGTCCATCCAGGAATGCTCGAACCTGAACGGGGTTGGACCCCACCGCCTAGGTTGAGTGTCCAAATGGACTGGCCAGTGATCAGAAGTATGTCTAAGGAGAGTGTTATGCCGACTATTTGGGAATAAATTATCCCATTCCGCATTAACCAGAAATCGATCCAGTCTTGAGAGAGAAGGTTGATCGTGGTTATTAGACCAGGTGAACCTTGCGTTCAAAAGATCGACCTCCCTCAATTGAAGCTCGTTAATAAGATCATCGAACTGTTTCATATCATGAGACAAAGACGTACTGTGGAGCTTCTCTTCCATACCCCTTATGGCGTTGAAGTCCCCGCCTATGCACCACGGCCCAGAAAGAACAACCGACAGAGCCGCTAATTCGTCCCAGAAGGAGTCTTTCTCCTTGGAGGAACCTTAGAATTATATAATCAAATTGTCAAGCAGAGCAATGGAAGATTTATTATCAAACATTATTAAATTCTCATGGAACTCAAGGGCTGACATTCAATTATCATATGGGAAATTTGAAACCAACGTGCAAGATGTAAATGTGATTATAGCCCTTGAAGTCTCAAATTCCATATCTGTGTTCTGAAATCAGAGATGTTTCGTAGACCTTTTGCTTAGTCATTCTTGTTAATCTGATAGTTACTTGTAAATTGGATCACTTTTGATGTCAATACAATGGATCAAGTAAAACTACAATGAATCCTGAGAAAAGAGTGGTCATTTCTTTTTAAAAATTTTGAAGGAACTCATTTTGAGAGAAAAAAGTATTTAAATCATCTGTTACTAGGCTGTAAAAAAAAGTTTTTTTCTTTTCAAAAAGTATGCGTCTATAGCAAGTAAAACTTTTTTGTTTCTTTTCAAAAAGTATGCTTATTGTGTGATCAATTTTTCAGGAATACCCCCATGACTGCTGCTGCATTTTCTGCTGATGGCTCTGTTCTGGCTGTGGCAGCTGAAACTGTTATCACTCTTTGGGACCCACATGGAAATGTCCTCGTTGCTGTTATTGGAGAAACTTTTACTGTAATCCTCTGAATTTCATTTCCTGAATTTGTTTTTGCTGCTCCTGTTTTTTACTCTTTCTGGGATAAAAGAATACACATTATGTGCAAATTAAATATGTGTTGGTGCCAGCTCCTTGGTACAGCACATCTGCATGAACTTAACTTACTGGTCGTGGCACATACGCTTTGCTTAAATGACCAGCACTTGAAATTACTTCATGAAAAGGAGCCTAATTTCATGAAAGGCATGCCGGTTCTTAAAGAGTTCATTGTTTTACAGTCACTTTCTTGACGCAGGAAGCATCATGTAGTTCTCTTTTCTTTTATTTATATCCTTGTAGTTATTTTCACATTTTCTTTTTCTGTTGCAGCCTATCATAAAACTCTCTTTTGTTGGAAAATCGGACTATCTTGTCTCATTATCACGAAGTTCAAGGCCACAGTTGTCTGTATGGAATCTTGCAAAGCTTTCCTTATCTTGGTCTTATAAACTTACTGCAGAAGGTTTGTAATTGATATTTCAACCTCATTTTCCAACAAAATTAGCTCATTATTGAAAGAATATTGAGGTATTTTTTTTTAAACTTATTATTGCTAAGTCAATTGACTTGAAGGAAACGACTAAAGAAACACATATTATTATATTACTCAACAGAGGATGAAATACATTATTTCTGTTAATAAAACACACTAAAATTAGCTTATTATTGAAAGAAAATTGCGGTATTTTTTAAACTTAAGATTGCTAAGTCAATTGACTTAAAGGAAATGAAGAGGAACAACTATTATTTATATTACACAACAGGAGATGTGATACATTATTTCTGTTAATAAAACACAGTTAATCACTTTATGTGATTTACATCTGGTAGTAACATCTTGTAACCAAAATATCCCTTTCTGATAAGTATAAATGTAGTATCTGTATGCATGAATAGCTATGAAGAAAATCAGTGGAATTTTGTGCTAATAAATAAAATGTTGAATGATATCAATTAACAATGAGTAATGGCCTGCAAGAATGACGGAAAATCTCTGCCTAATTGGGATAACAAATTTAGATGTTCTAGTTATAATTCACATTGTAGAGTTACCTCATTGGTTATCTGGTATTAGTGGAGATGTGTTTTGGCTAATGAATTGTATAATGAAATGATCGGCACATGGTATTTCTTTAAAAATACTTCAATTTAATTTCCATTTTATACACATATGAATCACACGTGACATCCGTGAAATGAGATGGACTAAAGATGTATGTATGAACCATTTCTTGTATTCTGTTGTATTGTGGCAATCTCACTAATTATTGTCAATTAAAAGAATAATTTTCATTGTTGGATCTTCCAAGAAGTGGGGTCTTGGGAGGATATAGACTGACGACTGTTCGAGCTCTTGACATTAGAGATTAAGCCAAAGTATATCAAAAGCTTTTATGTTTCCAACAAAAGACTTACTGTCACACTACATGTATGGATTGCCTTAATGGTTGAAATGTAAAGGTTAGTTTTATATTACATGAACTCTGTCCAAAATATCACTATGGTGCTAACTGCTAAATGCAGTTTTAGGCGGGCTATTTCTTTTGCATTTAATGACGTACGTGCATATATCTCATTGGGGAGATTTTATGTTTTCAATTTTTTTATGTTCTCTTGTTTTTGATGCCGTATTGTTGTGAATACTGGGTCAAATATCTACCTGCTTTAACTATGAGCTTGCGTCCTTCAAAGCTTGTGATAGCTCACGCCTCCCATTATGTGGGCCTGGGATGAATTGAAATCTCTTGGTCACTTTGCTTGCTTGCTAATTGCTGCGAAGTTGGACCTTTTATTAATGGTTGATGTCATATCCATGATCCTGCTCCGTACAACAAAATTCTAATATTTTAATATTTGTGCCATCTAAGGCTTTATTGGTCAAATGCCTTTTCTGGATAATGAATCTGTCTTCATTTTTTAAGCAGCCGTAGCGACTTCGAACAATTTATTTTTTGCGGTTTTAGCCCTTATTCCTGAATTGGGTGATCAAGTGACAACTGATAAAATAAGCAATCAAGGCAGAGATGGTGTAATATTATTGTTCAAAGTAGAAGATCCGGTTCCTGTGGCAACTTGGTCAGTGAAGAAGGTATTTGTTTTCCCCAACTTATTCATCTATGTATTCATAAGATCGGCAGCTTCTTTCTAACGCTCACCCTTCCAAGGCAGAGTTCCCTTTATAATTGTTAATTTGCCAGTGTTCTGTTTTTAGCCTGTACTATTTCCCTTATAGCACATTATGATCTAGTCATGACTTGGACTGAATTATTCATTTCTTTTCCTCATTGTGGGTGTCTAAATGATCGATTCTAATGATGTTGTTTGACTTGAATGTTGTGTTCTCTGACCTGAATTTTGTTTTGACTGTGTTTAAGATTGTTTTCCTCTAATTCATATTTTAGCTATGATTACTCTCCATGGTTGTTATTCTATTTTATATCTAGTCTCTATGTAATGCTACTGCTTGTCTAGTTTCTATCTAGTCTCTATATGACCACGGGTTACTTATTTGGCAGCCTCTAGTTTCTGGTCTCTAGTCTCTAATCTATGTATGATAGTTGCATATTGTCCTGGAAAAATGATGAAGGCAAGAAGTCCTCCTGGGGAAAAAGTTTTGGTGGGTGTTGAAAATGTAAAAGTCTTACACTTAGTTTGCTAACGATACACTTCTTTCTTGATGGGATAGAGAATGATCTTCTTAGATCTTAGTGCCATTCAATTCCTATAGTGCTTCTGTGAGTTTTCAGGGTGAAAGTCAATATCGCTAACAGCCAGATACCAGGGGTGATTAAAGAATCTGAGAGTTCTACTATTAGCAGAAGAGACTGGTTCTGCTGTTGGGATGTGGCTAATAAGATATGTGAGCTTTTCTTTTGATGTGAATCCTTTTGTTGAATTTTGAGAGCCAGTGGTTTTTGAAATCTCAAGAGGCTGGCAGGATGCAAGAGGCCCTTTATGTCAATAGGTGGCATTTATCACTGTCAGACTAATCCCATCCTGTAGGCCTGTCTATATCTTATGTGTTGAATGGTGTTTAGTAGTTGTATTATGTTTGTATAAGATCTGGGTGTTGAAAAGTTGCAATGCTTGGTTTAGAGAATGAAGAATCTTCTTGGTCTCCATTTGTATTATTATTTTTAGAATGCAAACTAATGGCATCCTTAAATTGTTGATATTTTAAAAATCAAGGCACTGAGCTAGAAATTCTATACTCAAGACTAGTACATCAATTCTTTTTTACTTTTATTCCTTAGGCAAGGGGAGGAGAGATTTCCTTTGTTGAAACAGACTCATGTTCATATCATGAGAGAACATCCACTGAAGAAATGCCATTACCAATGCTAGCCTATGTCAATGGCGACCATGAATACATTGTGTTTGATCCCTATTCAGAAGAGCAAAGTAGAAGTCAGAGTTGCAAGAGTTCTAGTCTTGCCATTGAAGAAACAGGTATGTCCTCTATGTTGTCTTATCTTCTATTATTTGCTAACTGCGTGTTGTAGACCTCTTAATTTATAACTTGTTCTCTGTAATCAACAGGAAATGTAGGATATCTGTCCATCTACGGAGAGCTACCCCAGCGTAGCAGCCAAACAGATAAGACTCCATTGGCTCCATTTACGCCATCAAACAAACTTTTGGAGACTTTATTTGGTGATTTGCCATCACATGCTGTTGAACCACCTCTTACAAAGTTGTGCTTGACATTCTTGGAATCCTTGCTAGAAAAGATACCAAGACCTCAGGATTAATCGACCTATTTTTTTGGCCTTAAAATTCTTTCTTTATGTGTGTAAGCTAGAATTGGTTTATCCATTAAGTGTGCAATGAAAGAAGACAACAGGAGAACTTTGATTGGATGCCTTTAGAGCAGGCCTTGGCTGCAATGTGGACTGTCAGGCGAGTTGGTTAGACGTTCATTTTACTATAGGAGACAGACCTCTCTTCCGAAGAGGTTTTGTAATTTTTGTAGGTTGTAACGGAAGGGCTTCACCCATACCCTCTATCTAAATCAGAAATAGGAACAATTTTTCAAAGTATATCTATGCGCCTGTTGAGGATACTGTTAACATTGTAAGGTGCTTCTAATTCTATTTTATTTTGTTTAAGATTATGTAAGCAAAGACGTGTATTTACTTCCATCAATGTTTCCTAATTGATTCGTTACTTGCATTACACATTCACATTGGAAAACTCGATCGACCAACGTGTTATAGAAACAAAGTGCTTAAACAGCTTCTGCAACTATAGGCAACGGTTGTGATGGTTGCATAATATCGGATGTATAAATTATTTGTCATCTCGAAAGGATCTGAAAGAAGTAAAAAAAAAATCATCTGATCCACCATGCTTTGCAATCTGAGTTTTGTATGCATGGGCTTAAAAAAGATGAAAAAGAAAATGCAGGAGAGGATATCATGTTCCCTCTGAGCCCTCGCATTCCACCCACCACCATGAATCTTCCTCCGCAGCAGCTTTGATCTATGTATAATATACAATATACAGATACAAACTGACAATTTATGCTTTTCTGCTATTTCTATTGTATTGCCCTACCTAGAACACCCTCACCCCCTTTGAAAAAAATTAATTAAAAAACAAAAGCTAACTAAACATGGTACATCCCAAAAAAAATCTAAACATGGTACATCATTCCCACCTCCAGAGTAGATGCGTGAGGTACGCTCAGTGCATAATTGGGTCCCCTGCAGTTCCTTCTCAAAAAATCATACCCAACATTTATCACCAGCTTCTTTAGCAGGCTTGAACCTGGCTTTGCTCTGACGTATGAGTGCCCCAATATGAATGCCATCCCAGCCTCTCTTGCTTCCATCAAATCTTGCAACTCATCTTTCACGCTTGCATCCATCTGTGGGCTCTCTGACTCTGGGATCACAAACCTCACTCTTTTCCTTGGGCACACTGGAGATTGTATCTCCCTTTGCTCTGTCTCGCATGTGCTCTCAGGGGGATAATCATAATCCTCCTGCATCTGGATCCGTTCCATATTTGATGATGATGATGCAACAACTGCCATTTTCTCTTTATCCCTCTCTGATTCTTCTTCTCCGTTGGGTTCTAATCTTTCTGACCTTATAAATTCTGCTATACTGCAAACAAGATCTTTCTCGAACTCCAAATCATCTTTATGGACATCATGATACCCATAACGCACAATGCACCTATAGATCCTGTACTCTTTTGGGCCAATGCGTCCCACAAGGAACCGCTCTTCAGGACAAACATAAGGCACTGGAACAGACTTGATGCATAGGAATACAAGGACCTGATGGAAGGCAGGAAGATTGGTGACAAAATGGGAGAAGATTGCAGGGACGCCAGAGACAAGCTCAGTATTTATAAGTCCAAGTCCTCGCACACGTACAATGCCTAAACTGGGACTCAGACCAAGAAGCCAGTTAATGGAGACCTTGTTTTGGAGATCATATTCATACTTCTTAATGGTGCCATAGTGCCATACATACATGATGACTAGGAATATGAAAGCAAGGGCAATAGGTACCCACGCACCCTCGAGAAACTTGATAAGGGAAGCTGAGAAGTAGAGCGCCTCCAGGGTGCCAAAGAAGAATATGAAAAGAATAGCCAGGAAAACGCTTTGATGCCAGCACAGGACTATAACAAGAGACATCAAGCAGGTGGTGACCAGCATGACAGTTATTACTGCTAGCCCTGTTCCAGAAGAAAGTGCACTGGGTCAGGAATCTGAGTGCTGATACTGAAGAGCCATAGAAGTAAAAGGTCTCTATATTTACATTTAATTTCTGGCAAGCGTGCCAAAAGGATGTATTGTAAGTCATTAAAAAGCCAAAAAATATATATATATTCCCACGCTGGAGGTTCAAATTTAACTAAAATTAATTGGCTGAAGAATTGTGAGTAAGATGATTGTACCTGAAGCATTGCCCATGCGCTTTGTGTCTCTAAATCCAACTGTAACTCCTAAGCATAAAAGCATCAGAATCCAGTTGATCTCAGGAATATAGATTTGACCATGTATCTTAGCTGATGTGTGAACTATTTTGACCCTAGGGAAACAACCTAGGGCTGAGCATTGCTTGATAATTGAAAAGGTTCCAGTTATAATGGCTTGGCTTCCAACCACTGCTGCAAGAATAGCAATTGCAAGAACTGGCCACCTTAGCTTTTCTGCATGTTATTATAAGAATCATTAGCTGAAGCCTACTTGCCTATTGTAAATCATTTACAAGTAAAGAAAGCAATGTTAAAAAAAAATAGTTACCAGGCACAGATACATAAAAACCAATCCGGTAATCACTTTCAATATTGTGATGCATAGATAAATATGCAGCTTGGCCCATATACGCCAGAATCAAGGAAGGGTAAACCACAGAAGTAAAGGCAATCTGCAGGAGAATGAGAACATTAACTACTACTTCAAACAAACATTTGACCTATAATTGGAGGAAATGAAACATACAGAACAGATGGCAACAAATATCAATAAAATTGAAGTTCCAGTCATGAAGATAAATTGTTTTGCAATTACACTGAAAGCAAGAATCAAGCAAAAATCAGAATTGTCAGGAGATGAAAGATGGCATAAATGTCAACAGATGCAAAAAGAAAAATTCTAAAGAAGGCACAATAATCTATACCTTGATTGACAGTTGTGAGAAGTGTCCAAGATCTGCAAACATAGCCTCTGAACCTGCAAGAATTGGAAAAGTGAAAAATTTTGTACGTGGCTCAAAAGCAAGAGTTAATGTTACAAGAGAGTTACATACCTGTTATGCACAAGAGTATCCCACCCAATGACATCCAACCTCCTCTTTGTGTCTTCTTTAGAAAGGTGTACATATAATAAGGAGACAAAGCTTGATACACATGAGGATTCCAGTGGAAGATATTATACACTCCAATGGCACTGATACATAACAGCCATGTCATGATGATTGGAGCAAACAAGAATCCTACCCTGTGTGTGCCATAGTGTTGAAGAGCGAATAAACACAGTAGCACAAAACAGGCAACCGGAACCTCAACATCTGCAAAGTCAATTTGGTTTTTAGGAACCAAATTATAACTAGAACTGCAGAACATATTCACAATCATAAAAATATGACTTGATAAGGGAGGGAGATAATCCTAAAGCAAATGCATATTAAAATGCTGAAGGATCATAAATTTAATAAAGATTCAACTGCCAAAAAATGGAATCAATCGTCAACTAATATACTTGGCTGGAGACTGCTGCACATAGATTGGGAAAATAAAAATGAAAAGACACATTTAAACAGCAAGGATATAACAAGTTTGATCAATTTTCTGCAGAATGAAAAAGGAGAAAATTTTTTTTACAAAAAAAAAACCCACAAGTTAAACTTTCCACTGCAGAAAGATAGAATCATGACGACAGTCACTTGGGTTTAAGTTTTTGGTATAACTAAATGAAAATTAAATTTGCAACAGCACACACAAATGAAACCAAGGAAGGCAGAAAACTGGAATTTTACGAAATTCAGAAAACCCATCGCAGTTAATGAAATACCAGGCTGAAGAAGCTCATTGGTTCCACTTTTTAAACAAACACAGTTGCATTTACTTGATGTCATAGGATGTTGAGCACTAAGGTCTGATATCCTAATTAAAAATAAAACCTACATGGGTTTGTCAACTTCTACATCAAAGAGATTTTGCAAGAAAACTCTTGCCAGAAGATGGAACAAATCTTTGAAAAGTTAACCGTGGCCGTAAAATGAATACAACTCAAGCTGTCCCTGATTAAAAGAACAAATCTTACTAATTATTTTGATTCTTAAAGGTAATTTATTATCTTTTTAATTATTTAAAGGTGTTCAATAATTCTCTGATGGCTAAACTAACTTTGATTGACAAAGGAAAGCATTTTTTTTATTGCCTGGAGCAATAATTCTACTGAATCACGGAGGCCTAGAGAAAGTAAGGTCTGCTGGCAGAAAACCTCTGCAGATATCAGTATGATAAGAAAATTTCTTATTTTCCTCGTATGTCAGCGAGCTCTACACCATAAAAAGAAAAAGAAAAAAAAAAAAAAGAATCTTACACTTGTGATGTTCTCTTGACATTGAAAGCTCCAAACCTGATACCGCAGAGAACACTGCAAAAAAAAAATTCCCAAAACTCAATAATCTCGTGAACGTTAATCAAAGACCCAAATCAGAGTTCAAAACCAAAAGAACAAACACACAAAACATCCAAAGTACCTGATATTGCAGGAGTGAGAACTCCATCTCCAATCACCATACAAGTCCCAATCAAAGCCAGAACAAGTAGCACCCTCTGCAACACTTTATGCTTCTCAAGTGTAGATTTAAGTCTCAACCCAATACCTCTCCTCGGGAAATCAACACCATCCTTCTTGTACGTGGATAACTCCTCATCAACCAGTTGACCATTAGGCAAAAAGCTCACTCTAGCGTGCCTACACAGCTTAGAATACAGAGCAAACGTACCTCCTTCGCCATTATCATCTGCTCTGAGCACGATTAACACGTATTTAAGCAAAGGCACAAGCGTGATGGTCCAAAACACAAAAGATAGCACCCCATAAATCTCCTCGTTCGTCTCCGAATGCCTAATGTCCTCAGCAAATGTGCTTTTGTAAACATAGAGGGGTGAAGTACTCAAGTCTCCGTACACAACGCCCAAGCTCTGATAAGCCAGGGTCAAGGTAGTCCTCCATGATTCCTTCTGCATCAAAATCAACAACACCCTTGATAATAAAACATAGAACAGAAGATAAGACCACCCTCCCCGCTTTCCTTCCAAAAAAAAAATACAAAAAAAAGACTTTCACCATTACCATTAATCATTCATTCTGGTTTACCTTGATTGGATTCTTATAAATCCCAGTTTCCAGATCCATGGCGAAATAACTGAATCACGCAAAACCCATTATTTTTCACTAGTCAGTGGAGATAGAAAGACTACCCAGACGGAGATGCTCAGCCGAGAAAATAACTTGGGCAAGAAATAGATCAGTTATACTTGTTTACAACCAGTAAACAAACCCAGCAAGTCAACAACCATTAATGGCCAAAGCATCCAAAGCAAGAAGAAAACAGCACACCAAAATGCAGAGAACAAAGAAAGTGTGTGAAGAAGCGTGAGGAGTAGTTGGAATCTAAGCAGAAGCAGATTGGAATATTATTCTTTAGCGTGCAAAAAAAAAAAAAAAAAAAGGGAGAAGGGTAAGTGTAAGTTTTTTTGGCAATATTTCTCCACCTGGCTTTCTCTCTGAAAAAGAAATGAAGAAATGAAGAAAAAAAAAGTTGGCTGTGGGGGGAAGCAGAAGCACAGGCAGTGGGGCTCTCAACTCTGAAACCGAGAGCCCGGCAAAACGGAAATTGTTTATAGTTTTGAGCTGTTACCTCAACAGCTGCTGAAACTGAACGTTATTTTATTGAAAGCAGTGCGCCTCATGGTCGGTTACTCGGGCATCTATCATGGGTATCGAGACTCGAAACAACCAGAAGCAAAAGGGAAAATTTTGGTCAGAATTACTCAATCAACTCATTGAATATCCAAACGAGTGGAACTCCGTAGAATTAACAACATCAATTAAAATATGAGCATTTTCACACAGTAATTTACCGACATGATATGTGCACCTACTTATGAAACAATTAAAGCCAATAGACAGGGAAGACATCTACATATCAAAAACAAAAGATGGAAAGAAAAAGATGGCAACTTTCCCCATTCTTAAATTCCCAAGTCAGTATCTTTGAAACTTCTCTCGTAGCTAAGTCAATGTTCAACTTTGCACCAACCTTTTGCTTTTGTAGACTCAGGTATAGGATTAGGTGAGAAACAGACTTGACAACTCCAAGTTTCTAATCTCCCTAAAAAATACGTAAGTTTTGGGCAAGATGAATTTTGTTTTGCCTTCTAGTGAACAGTTTTCAGATAAGCTAGGAAAGTGTTTGGAATAGTATTATTCCTGTTTTTAACTACTGAGATTTTCAACTGACCAATTCTCTGGCTCAACAACGCATGGGCGGATTTTATGGAAATTGTGAGAATGCTCTTCCTGTGAAGAAATGAGGTGTGAGAAATTGGGTTAACAAAATGCATTATACTTCTAGCAAGTCCTTGCAAGATTTTACTTTATGATTTATAAATTTATTGTTAATATGAAAGAGCTAGCTTTTTTGTTTTTTTGGTCAAGATTATAGCAATTCTCTATTTCTAAACTACAAATATCTACTAACAACATCACAAATCATACACAAACATGCATGTCCATTAACTTTACAAAGCAGCATACACTTCACCGACAAAGCAAAAATCAACTTAGCTAAGATCATAATATTCTTACTAAAAGTAATAACAGAAGAAAGTACGTTCAGTTCAGTGGACCCAATAGTATGAACTAAACTAAAAAAATAAATTAAAATAAAATAAAAATTCAATTGCTCAATGGACCGACCCATGCTGTCTGAGGAGGCAGGCGTGGGTCTCGTTAATATAATCACGTGGTAATCAACCTTAGGAACTGTTAAGGTGCGCAGCGACCACTGACCAGCAGTTCTATTTGGTGGGTTGGTTTGGTAGAGGTGACTCATGGGTCACGAATAGCGTTGACTCCGTTTGACCTTCATGAATTATGCACAAGAACAAGTCTTTTTCATAACTTGACCATTTCCATACCCGAATACAACCTTTTTATGGAGTTACACAAAGATGTGATCGTGCAGAAAACTTAAAAATGAAAAAATAAAAAAATAAAAAATAAAAAAGAGAGAGAGAGAGAGAAAGAAAGAAAGAAAGAAAAGCTGTACTGAAAATCTTTTAATATTCAAATATAATGTTGGTGACCAATTTAAAAGGATTTTCTTTTTAGGTAAACATCACCTTTCTATAAAGGCTGAGGGGAATTTGGGGACCATTTTAAATGTGGGTCTTTGCATCACCAACTTACAACTAAACATAATTATATCTATTTAGTGGGATCATCATACCTGACCAACTCAACTTTTCCTTTATTATTAATTTTCTTTTATTTATTCAGAAAATCATTGATATTATTATAACTGCTTATATATATATATATATATCATTAAAGCTAATTTTAAATTTGTCATATATACTACAAAATATTATTATTTTTTGAAGTTCTTAAACTAGGATCAGTCTTAAGTTTTTAGGGCTTTAAAGAAAGAAAACCACCATTTGATAAGTTATCATTTTATTTAAAATTGGAAGGAAAAAATGTAGTTTTTTAAATAAATTTTTATTTATTTTTGATTATATATACCCTGCCTGAAATTAAACTGTTTAACCAGCAAATACCAATATAAAATAAAGATAAGTTCAAAACTTTTTATGTATTCTATTTTAAAAAACATATAATTAATAAATGACTAAAATTTAAAGTTGATTATTGATAATAAACAATTAACTAATGAATTAAATAGTGTGTGTATAATTTTCTTAGTTCTCCATAAGTCTTTAATTTTCTTGAATTGAAATTTAGACTTTTGACCATCTGTAAAATGGAGGATTGAAAGAGCATTTAATGCTCTGTTGAATTGCTCATCCGAAATAAAAGTCAACCATTATATGTATTTTTCACTTTAATTTATTTTTGGTTTAATGCCTCCAATTGTTGTGGTAAATGGAAATAGTAAAAATTTCATTTGGTGTACAGTTCGTGAATGTACTTTGTGTTGTGTGTTACAATAAGATTCAATGATTTATGGTCTCGTGATACAGAAATTCTCAAATCTTGGAATAGCGAGGTTTGACTCCCACGACAGTAGCGTCACGTACACAATGCTATGCTCACTCAAATCCCACTACCATCATTCAGTAGATTTTAAAGATTTTTTTTTTCTTTTTTTAAATAACAAAACAAAGAACACGAGAGAAAAATTGAAGTTATATTTCCAAGAAGTCAAAGCCAATCAAGACGACTAAAAACAGTTCTCTAAAATTTAGAGAGATGAACAAGCAATTTCCAAGTAATGACAAAATAATTTTGTTTTATGAGTATTCAAAATCCAATGTAAATGGATGTTAATTTGAATTATGTATTTAAACAATCAAATTTATAAACTTGAAGAAGTTGATAGCTGCCGCATTAGATAAGTATTAATCGTGGTTTTATCCGGCTAGAGAGGGGGCCAGATGGTGATGGTTTTTGATTAATTAGGCAAATGCCGAAAGTATTGGCTATTCCAGTTTGGTACGAAAATGACATGTTCATGTCGATCAACAAAGAACAGTGTTAATCTAAAAAAAAAAAGAAATTAAAGAAGTAACAAGTATGATTTGTAAATCAAGAAAGTTCCAGGAAACTTTACTCTTACTGCTGGCTGAGAAGACAAATTGCTTTCTGACTGGTTCCACTCGGCCTCCGGTCTACATCCGCTTCGCCTTTCCTTTCTTCACACTCTGACCTACCTCTTCTTTTCCTCCTTTTTTTCGGTTTTTCGCACGAAATATAAAACCTTCTTCCAATTCAAGCCCTAATGTTTGATCCAATCTTTCTGGACTACCGACTTGTTTATTTGATCCGATCATCTACATACTTTTTCTTTCCCCTACCCTGCTTCCGATGCTTGATCAGAAACTCAAAGATTTTCCTTTCAATAATAACAATAATAATAATAGTTCATTATCTTGATGCGCAAACTTGAACTAATCGATCAAATCATAAGAAAATACAGATCGAAATCAAAAGCTCTGCGGTTGATTGACCTATGGCTATGAGGATCTGATTCGCGATTGCTCTGGAACCTCCCTTAGAGGAATTTCATTCAAAAAACGTGTAACTGACGAGATCTCCACTTGGTTTCGCGCCAAGAATAATAGTTAAATAATTTTCTGGAAATCAACGGCTGGGAACGCACATGGCCACTAAAGTTCGGTGGCTTGTGTTGTTATATTTAAATCCGATATTAGATTGATTAATAGTACCTAATCTAACTTGCTACATTTTTCTAATGGCTTCTAGACTTAATCCGTCCTGGCCAAACTCCGTTTTATATTGTAGTTTAATCGAATTTTTAATTACTCATCACCAGATAGAAACTTTCCTTGTATACGTATAATGAAAAATCAGACCATAAATTATTGATTGTGTGTGTAAGTGAGTCATGCACCTGTAAGATACGTGTCATAAGGAGCTGATAAGAACCATCGGCTATCGATGGATCATGGCATACATATTTAATTCAGGTCCCAGTGGACCCAATCCCACTTAGGGCCTCTCTAATGGAGGTTGGAGACGCTGAGGTGGCGCTCAATGGAGCGCGACCTCAGCGCTACCTATCCCCTGGACGTTGAGCGCTCGAACAGTTTCGAGCGCTCGACGCCCATTTTTTATTTTATTTTTATTTTTTTTGTTAAATGTTGCGGTGACATCATCAACGTCTGAGCTGACGCTCAATGCCCGCTCAGGTGTTGAAGACGCCCTTAAATACTTGACCCAAAACTTGCGCGTGTGCAGGGCTTGCGTTGGCATTCTGAACCCAACTCTCCAACAGTCAATTTTAAGGAAAAAAAAACATTAAAACTATTATTACAATTACAGCAGATTAATTATAACTTGTGTAATTATTCTTTTAATGGACATAACTGATATTCATTGGACAAAAGTTTAAGTTAGAATCTTGAATATAAAAACGACTACAAGAGATTATTATTTTTTATTTAATTTAGACTTTACATTAATTTAAATAGTAATTAATTTTAAAATTGATATTAAATAGATCAAAAATACATCATAATTTTTTTAAAAAAATAATGATATTATTACATAAACACTCAATTCATTAAAAAAAAATCAAGGCATTAAATAAAAGGTTGGTGTTGAGAAGATGAACATTTTTTCAAATATAAAAAATTATAATCTTAACAAGAAAAAAAAATGTATTTTGAACCTTACTTCCTGACAAATACGAAAGCACAAATATTGTTATAATCATTAAATTAAAATTACAATGTATGGTTATTGCTAAATTTATTATAAAGTCTACAATGTAACTTAATTATTAAATATTTAATACATATAAATATATATCTCTCTTCATGAATTTTTTTTCCTTTTTAAGAAAAAAAAGGACATGTTAAGAAAAGATAAATGTTATATGTGCCAACATTATTTGTAATATTAATACACAAATCTTTTAATTTTATAAAATATTTACATTTATTTAAAGATGTTATTCAATATACGTAGAGCTTAATGCAAACAACATTCCTGAAGTATTTCTCTTATAAGAATATATCTGTCATTCACTTATTCGCATTACAAGTGGAAACAAACATAGAAAGTGGAAAAGTGGCATGTGATTTAAATTAATATGTCTAATACTCTAGAAATTATTTTATTTATCAAAAGAAAACCTACTTACTTTGGAAAGCTTAATTAGTGAGTTCTTTTTTTTTTCCAAAAAAAAAAAAAGAAAGAAAAATCTTAAAGCAGTTGTGTTCATTTAAATAAAATTAGAATTTCTTGTCACAGTTGTGTCCATTAAAAGGTCATTCACTTTCCCCTGGGATATTATCAACCAACTTAAATAGACCAACCACCTGATCTAACCCAACTAATTTGTCTGATCCATGCCCTCGTGTTAGATTGGACTAGTTTATTAATGATTTCCAAAGATTTATTACCAAATTTATTTCTTGTCTTATTCTTAAAATAATAATAATAATAATAATAATAA
>JAJIYU010003220.1:0-27461 GCA_030144865.1 Tinospora cordifolia | reverse complement strand
ACCACTTTAAAGGTAGTGCAACATTTAAAACTGTCTATATCAAACTCTCTAACCATGCTATGGATCTTGTTTCGCTAACATAACTATTTGTCTGATCTAATCCTTTTTCCTCTGTGCTTGGATAAAAGTTAAGCACACTTTTGGTTTCATAAAAATAATTTCCTTGTTGAGCTAACTACAATTTGAATAAGCCAAACTCTTTAGAAGATATAAGGTGATGTTAAAATGCATAGATCATTTAAGATTGACGTGCTAGAAACATCTCAAATTCATCCGTCAAAATAATAAATCATAAATGAAGAAGCATTGGAACACAAAAAATGTAAGCACCGTATTCGAACATTATAATAACTATAACAAATGCCCTGACCTTGTGGAGAAATGTAGTGATTCTTCGATTGTTCAGAGGCAGCACTAGACTTTAATGAACAGTAGTCATCATCAAACTGCTTGACTATAACCATGGTTGTGCAGAAAAACTCTGGTAAATTTTAAATTTGAGTGAACTAAATAGGGTGCCTTTAGTTGGAGTATATTGGGTTTTCAGTTGCCACCACCAGCGAGGAAGGTTAGATCAGCTGGATGCCCACCGGCAGAAGGTAGGGCACCCCGACCTCCGTGAAATGAAGGGGACGCAATCAAGAACTTAGGGCACACTTGCATAAATTCTTTTCCCCTTCTAGCTTGGACGTCGCTTTTCCTTCGTAGAGCCGTGATGACGCTACACAAGCCAGCCCTCCTCGGACCAGCAATTTTCCTCTTCTTCGGGAAACTGGTTGAAGAATTTCCAAAAACAGATTTGATCAATTGTTTAGCTCAACCGTTGTTTCTTTTCAAGTTGCTTCATCATACAAAAACCTTATCAGATATCTCTATCAGTATCTCCAGAGATCTATGGGCGCACACAAAAAGTACTTATCAATCAACAAACACAAAAATTGTTAATAACAATGATGATGATAAATGGATAAACAACCGAAAGAAGAGATTAAATGGAATTAAAACCGGAATTTTCTAATTAAGATGCGAAATCGAAGCGAGAGCGTTTCAGGACAACAAATTCGAAGAGTTACAATAGAGTAATTATACAGAATCGGGGTTTTTTTTTTTTTTTTTTGTTTTTTTTTCCGAAGTACAGTGTATATATGCAGCTCAAGAACCCTAATTTTCGAATTTATCAAAGAACAAGAAACATTGGATCCCAAATTTCAGTTGTTGGTAAATAAATGCATGAAAGATCGGAAATCTTAGAATACAAGTGGGATGAATCGTAAACGTACCTCCTAATCACAAAAGTTCTCCACTTTTCAGCTTTTGCACCAGTATCTTATAAACCTGATCAGCATTTTCGTGTCCCTGCCCTGATGATTCAACTGATCCACACGGGGTATTTTCGCGGCTTCCGAGTCAACCCGTTGCAAAATTGAAAATTAAGGCCTCCTTGGGGTAAGAAAAGTGATTATAAATGTTATAAATAAACATATTGAATTTCATTTAGTTTTTTATATCCCTTAACTCTTTTAATGTTTAAATAAATAAAATTATTTAAATATTTATATTATATTTATTATATTATTTAATGATTTATATAATTCTTTATATAAAAAATATACATAAAGTGATCTTGTATCTTATAAAAATTATAAATAAATAGAACAAATTCTCTCTATAATTTTGTTTCTCTAGTACTCTTGAGTAGCTCTTCTTTTATCTCTTTAGAACTAAATTGTACTATAGATTGTAAATATGAGCCAAGGGTGTGTAGACTTGCATAATTGACATAGTTGATGTGATCAGGGTTTCCTAGGCTCGAGGATCATTAAGGTCAACAAAGATAAGGGAGTAGTGTACATCAGTAAGTACTTTCTTTAATTTATTAGCTTAAGCATTTGTGTTTTGTTAACATAGTTCATACATGTACATTGTTAGTTTTTGGTATGTGATATATAGTTTCTTGAATTTTATATCTATCATGGACTTTCAAGGCACTATTTGGGTCTGTAAATGAGACCTGGTGTGTTTACGTACTGTTGTGGTAACATTGTATATAAGCAATAGTAGGCAAACATAAGTCCTGATTTTGGACCACTTGGCTCATGAAAGTTCGACGTTTGACTTATGTGTTTTATGGATATGTGATCATGATCATCTTGTGTAAATTGATCTCTGTTACAAATCATCATATGAACATTGAGCATGCACCCATATGTTTTTGGAGTATTTGCATTAAGTGGCAAGTTAGGGTTGCTACTCACTAAGTCCCATAGTTGAATTTAGGCTTATTACTCTCTATTATATTTTACAAGTCATTCTAGATTGGATAAAGGGAAAGGTTTTTGAATGAGGTTGGGTCTGTTGTTGAGTCAAGCAATTAGGTAGGCCTTTAGATATTTTGATGTACTTGAACTTCCGCCATATGGACAAACTTGATGAATGTATATAACTTTTAAATGTCCCAAATATGTGATATAGTCTTCTGTTGAGGGTGACATTTGTTATATTTATTGTGGCTATTTGGGTGATGAATGTGTTGAGATTGAGGCTTAATAGTAGTCGAGTGGGTAGATGAAGTAGTTTACACGTTAGGCTATTGTGTCAGTCCAACTACCTATGGGGTCCCAACATTGTATATGCTAAGTACTTACATATAATATTATTTATTACAAATTATATATAATATCATTGATTAAAAAAATATGATCTATAGTTATATCTTGTACGTTCTTCTACATTAGAAATCAACATTTAAGGATTATACATAATGTCATTGATTAATCAAGTATACACTTCACTTGCATTTCATATGATCATCTATATCAAAAATTAAAAATTAAAATGTGGCATATAAATAATTTATTTGATACTATTATCGATTAATTATTCCTTATTCTTGATTATTCATAATACAAAATGTAGTATACGTTTTAGTTAATAGTAGGTAAGTATTATTCCAAGTAAAATTAAACATTGAAAAAGAGATGAACCATCTTGTTTTAAGAGGTCGATTACTTTAAGAAGAGTTTGTTTCAGTACTCGTTTTTTAAAATTGTTGTGCCAACTCATATAAGTAATATATTTTAATTAAAAAAAATTAAAATATGAATATATATTTAATCGAATATTATTTGTTTTGTATAAAAAATTATATACTCAATATTTAATTTTTCATTTATTTTCAAATTATGGAAAATCTTGTAGGACTTAAATTTTTGCCCTCGATATTACTAGTAATAATAATTTGCAATTGCAATTAGACATTAAAATTCATTTCCAAGCTAAAAGACTTGGGAAATGGGGCATCTATGCAAAACCATACGAAAGCATATTTCTTCATCATCATCTCCTTGAAGATTTTAAAAGGGAATATCTCATTCTAAAAAATCTTTTCACCTTATGGTGCAATTTAAAAGAGTCATGATCATCAAAAGATGGTTATACTTCCAAAAGCTCAAAATGATTAGCCAAATATCATACTACAAGATTTTAATTAGTCAGTGAATATAACTCCTCCATATTTAATATTATCTCTCAATTGAGGCTATGCCAAAAAAAAAAAAAAAAAAAACATGTGACTAATGAAGTAATGCTAGAAAAAACATTTAGCATTTTTCATACCTTGATTCTAATATTACAACAACAATATGAGCACACTAATTTAAAAAAAATTATGAATTCATTTCTTACCACATAGTAGTTGAGCCGAATAATGATCTTATGCTGAAAAATTGCAATCTTCATTTAATTGAGCATGTTTCAATTTATGAAGCGAATGTTACATTATATAATAATCATAAAAAAATGTCATGGTCGCAAAATTATGGACATGGAAAAGGAAGAGAATCTAGTAAAGGTTGTGGCAAACAATTTTTGAAATCGCATGGTAATAATTTTTTTTTTTAAAAAAAAAAGGAACATTAATGGTGATATCACAGAAAGATTGCCAAAAAAAAAAAAAAATCATTGACATCCGTGTAATCATGACTAACCTTAGCCCATGTATGTCGTACGCTCAAGCATTTTGTGCACCTGTATCATGCCTCAATAAAAGGAAAAGGCAAAGAAGTTGAGAACTTGAGATAAATTTCACTTCTAGAGATAGCTCAATAGATATGACTCATCTTGATGTTTTGGATCTTCATATTGATTCAGATATCAATATTAATGTTTTTAATAATTAAATATGATTTCTTTTCGAATTTTTTTTATGTACTAGTGTTTTCGTTATGAATATGTTTGTTTTCTTAATTTATTAAACATTGTTTGTTCAGATATATTATCAAGATGAGCTACATAAAAAGAATATATGTCTTGCTGATTATGCGATAATGCACACAATCCTTAGAAAGAAAAGATATTTCACAAATTTAAAATTTTGTGAGGTTAATATTCAAACAATATCATGCACCATAAAATTAATTTATGGCTCTAGAAGAGTAAATATTATATTGCTTAGAGGAACAACAATTTATATTATCAATGTTTTATATTTTGAAAAATTTAAAAGAAATTTATTTAATTTTAAAAATATTTGATAAAATAGATATCACATCGAAACCATAAATGAAAATAGTAGTCTATATTAGTCTGGTTTCATTGAGGAATAAGAAAATATTGAAAAAACTACTAGCTCTATTTTTTGGATTATATTTTACTTAAATAAGGCACATTGAAATGAATGTTTTCATAAATCAATAATATAATGACCTAAGACATTCACAATATGGCATGATCATCAATGATGTGAAAAATAATTGAAAATTCGCATGAAAATTCTTTAAGGAATCAAAAGATCCTTTTATCTAGTGATTATAATTGTGCTGCTTGTTTTTAAGGTAAATTGATAGTTGGACCATCCGAAGTGAAATCATTGTGGAATTTCAATTTTCTTAGAACACATTTTAATGGACATATATGAACCTATAAATATCTTCATTGAGGACCATTTAAATCTTTATATTTTTAATAAATGCATATACTAAGCGGTCATATGTTTGTCTACTTTTACCCATAATATTGCATTTATTAGACTTCTAACTCAAATCATTAAGTTAAGAGTTTAATTTCTAGATAACCCAATCAAGACGATTTGTCTTGATTATGGAAGAGAATTTTAATCTTAAGCATTCATAGATTATTATATGTCAATAGGAATTAGTGTTGAACACTCGATTTCGCATGTGCGTACTCAAAATGGTATGGCAAAATTCACGATCAATCATGAGAAAAAATTTATCTACTTCAGTTTAAGGACATACAATTTTTCATGCAATATCTTTAATTCAACTTGGGTCTATTGCATATCATGAATATTTTCCTTTACAACTCATTTTAGGCCAACAATCAAATATTTTGCATTTGAGAATTTTCAGGTGGGTTGTCTATGTTCCCCTTACACCCTCATAATAGAACGAAAATGGGTCAACAATAAAAACTTGGGATTTATGTCGGTTTTAACATTGGTTTTAATTTTTCATCAATTACAAGATACCTTGAGCCACTAACAGGGGATTTATTTACAACATGTTTTGTTAATTATCACTTTGATGAAGCAATTTTTCCACCATTATGTAATACCCAAAAGTCAATGAACGAATTATAAAATTTTGAAAGTTTTAAATACAAAAATAAATTAAATAAATAATTCAAAAAATTGTAAATGCTTCACAATCATAAAACACAAGTGGAAATAAACTTGGGATGATTGTAAAAATTAATGAAAAATTCAAAAAAAATATCATGAAGACACAAAAATGACAAAAGGATCTGATTACCATGGTAGTAAATTGGATTACCGTGGTAATGCTTGAAAAAACTAGAAATACATGAAAACGACATCATTTTGGTTACCGTGATAATAGAATTCGTTACTGTAGTAATGTTATACAAAACTAAAAATCGATGCTTCTGGTTAACGTGGTAGGCTACAACAATAATGCATTGAAAACTCTAATTTTGAGGAGTTAATCACATGATTACCATAGTAATTGGAGTCATTACTGTGGTAATACATAAAAATTATATATATCAATAATGTTTGCTTAAAAACCCTAATCTCACACATACACTTGCGTTGCTACTCGTTGTTTCTCTCCAAAACCCTAACCAACATTTCACTCCAATTTTTCTCACTCCCTTAGAGTTATAAAGGGTTTTGAACTCATTCAAACCCTTCCCCATTGGTTTTCAAGCTTAGATCTGTGAAGAACAACACCTACAAGAAGGAAAATTAGTTGAAGCGCGGTTCCAAATCATTGTGCTTAGATTGTTGAGGGTTGAAATCTTGTTTTGGAGGGATACGAAGGGGGAAAACGAGGCACACAAGATATAACGTTTCTCATTCAACTATGATGTATACTTTAACGATAATATTAGTGTATTACAGTGTAAAACACACGAGGGAACAACAAACGAGATGGTGCACATGTGAGTATCACATTTTTGGAAAATCGTCTAACTATTGTGGTAACACACTGCTCACGTGAAATCCTCTCTGGTTACCATAGTAACGTGTGTTGCCGATTCTGGCGACTGAAGTATTACTGAGGTAATGCATTGCAAACCCTATTTTTCGAGTTTTTATGCACAAATTCGAGTGACTATGGTAGTACCCTTCTCTACCAAGATACACAAAAAAAGAACATGATATTACACACCAGATGTTACCTAGATGCACACCAATTACTGTTCAGATTAACTGGACATTGAATCATGGTTTAAGGGTACTGAATTATGATATCAAACCATTATAGGTTGAAGATTCAAATCATCGGAACGAGGATTAGAACAAGCGGAGCATAGCAATAGGTGGAAGTGATTACCTTGCTTCATAGTATTATTTGAATTTTAATACTGAACATGTGGTGTGGTTACATTTCTTGAATGCCTAGAAGCATGCTAGGATATTGTTTATATGATTTGTGAATAGCATGAATGCATGAATGCATGAATAACATGAGTTGTATGTCCATGTTAGGTGTTCACAATGCTTTATAACATGAGACGACTGTTACTGTATTATTGTTTCTATGAGATGATCAGCATAATTACGTTATTGTACAATGATGCATTATACATGATGAAATTATAACTATGCTTGTCATGAAATGTTGTTATTTAGATAAAGATAATTTAAGAATTGAACTACATACCATCGCAATGGTCCATGGGGGATCACTATGGTGTTCTCACAATAAGGAATGGTGGGTTTGTCCCTAGTTCCCAATGATAGGACTATGGGTGTGACCTTAGTTCTTTGGTGATGGAGCGATGGGTGTGGTCCTAGTTTTTGGGTTGGGTAATGGGTGTCCCCCTGTCCAATTAAAATCTAGCATATAGTGTATTTTTCTCGTCTTTTTCGACATAATAATGATGAGAGAACAATAGGGTTAAACCCTTCGGTCTAATTAACGACTATTGATAACTTAGTGTTTGAAACGCCTAATGTATGATAAGTTTTTATATGTTTTGTATTTGATTTAAATAATACTATTGATGTATTGTGTAGGATTGTAATACCTTAAATTCTTTGTGCTCAATTAAATGAAATTTATCATTTATTTAATGAAATTTGGGTGCAAAATAAAATTGGGTTCATTTTAGGGCTAAATCTGGCAAGTTCCAAAGCTCTCATTTAGTGCATCTTAGGAACCCAAAATAACTTAAAATGAATTAAAGTGACATGAACCAACTAAGGGGACAACATGTCAAAAAATTAGAACAATTGGTCGAGGTTAAGGTTTTCATTTGTCAAATGCCTTTCAGGGGGTCCAAATTAGAAAGAATTGTTATTTAGGGCACTTCGGGGGGATCGAAATGACTCGAAACGAAATAGAATAACATGAACTAATAAAATGAATGATATATCCAAAAATTAGAACAATTGGCCAAGATTTGGATTTTCATTGCCTAGTGACCTCAATGGGTCTTAAATAAGGAAAGTTTTTGAAAGAAAATCACCTAGGGCCAAACCATACCTTAAAATGTGTATTAGGTTCATGTGATTCCAAAACTGTAGGGTATAAATCATAATTTCATGTAAATAAGGAGATATTAATTTTTATTTGATTTTTGTACACTCATGAAGTCATGGCCACCTATACTTGATTGTATACACCCACACCCACTTAAGCCAAAATCGGCCCAACCACCTACATGTGTGTGTGCACACATGTGAGCAACCCTATTTAGATGGTTTCTTGAAACCAAGATGTGCATCTTCGGCTATTATATAATGTCCTCTCAAATTTGATATTATATACCCATGCTTGATGTCCAAGAAATAAGAGAATGGGAAAATATTTCTTGTGTGTTTGTGTGATGAACAAGTAAGGAAACCAAAAAGAAAAGTTGCTATGAGCACATATAGGACGTCCCATTTGAATTAGAATATGATTTAAACCTCTTTTGTGTTCACACATAGTTAGGAAACAATATTGTACTCATATCTTTTGAATTAGAAAGCCATAGTGGTCCTACTTGCTAACATGAACACACTTACCCTCTTTATGCAAACCATCCCCTTATTTTGGAAACATGCCCAAACGTGGTGAGCTGCCCTAGCTGCCCTAGATGCCCCCCTTGTACTCATGAACACATATAAATAACCTCTCTTGCTCACATTCATCTCATCCCAAAGCAAAGAGTTGACACTTCTCCCTTCGCTTGTTCTTGTCTTCTTCTTGGCACCCCTTCTCACTCTCTTTTCTTTCTTGTGTGAGAAGTTCTTATTTCAGTATTTTAAAGGGTTGTTGAAGTAGTTTTGTTAGTGATTAGAAGATCTTAAAGTTTTGAAGTGCTATAGGGGAATCTCTGCTGGATTCTACAAAGAAACTCGAATTAAGGTGGAGAGGATTTCTTGAACTTGTACATTGCTCTTTCAAATTTCTAGCATGTTCATGCTTGTTTCAATGCTAGTTTTCAGCATGTTTTATTTTAGTTTGAGCATGTTTAATCATATTTTATGTTTAGTTTAACATGTTTTTATGTTTTAATCACTCATGAGAGTATGTCATGCTCAGAATCCATGTTTAGGATTTAATTCAATGTTTCAAGCATGCTATGTAATGTTTACATGCTTTCTTGGTTGTTTAAAATTATGATATTTACATTTTGAATTTCTTTTATGATTATGTGATTCTTAAATATTGAAGATAAAAATCACGTACTGTCATAGTGACCCGTACGGGTGCTAAGGGTGTTCTTAACACATGCTTGGAGTGTGTGGTTGCGGGGTGCAACTAAGGGATACTTGATATGTGGCATCTAGTGAAAAGTAACAAAGAAATGTTTTTCCACCCTAAAGACGGGTATCTAAATTAAGAACCTCAAGGGAGTAAAACCCCTTTCAGTCTTAATGTCAACTACGACCAAAAAGTTTTTTGAATCACTTAATACATGAAAAATGTTTGAATTTAGATGTGCTATTGATTTGAAATAGCAACTTAGTTGTTTAATAAATGATCCACTGGGCTATGTGCTCACCCCTTCCTATTTTTTAGAAAATTGAAATACATGATCAAGCTTGTTGAGGAATTAGAAAGTCTATTTTTAGAAAGTTTCTATGTAAGGGCATATTGCCCAAATTTTGAATAAAGACTTCCGCTGAATTTTTATTTTAAATTTTAGAGTTATGTACTCTTTCTTTTGATTATATGAATTCAATAATGTATTTCTTTATTTTATTTTGAATGAACAAAGAGTTTGAAGTTTTCTTTTATTCACTTGTATTATCTTATTAAAAATTAAACTCAATGGAAGTGAATTTATGACTATTTCAATAAGTGTTAGAATAAAGAAATTGAGATGTAAGTTGTGTACTTGTAAATGTAACATAGGACCCAACCTACATTGTGGTTGAGCTTAAACCTGTTTCTAGGGGGTTGGGGTGTTACAAAGGTGGTATTAGAGCCTAGGCTTTAGGTGCCTTGGGCTAGAATGAAAAAGTCAATCAGTGGCTGTTTGACTAGAATTAGAAACTCAAATTATGGTTTTACTTTGAATTGAATTGAATCTTGAATGCCTTGGGCTAGAATTAGAAAGTCAATCAGTTGTTGTTTGACTAGAATTAAAAACTCAAATTAGGGTTTTACTTGGAATTGAATTGATTCTTGAATGCCCTACCTTCTAATTTTGAAATTGAAAAATGTTTTAGAAGGTGTTTTCAAAACGTTTTGTTTGGATACAAAGACTACAAGTTAAGCTAATAGTGGATAAGTTTTATCCCGAGTAAAGCTAAACATTGAAAGGGAGGTGGGTTATCCTGCTCGAGAAAGCGCGGTTGCTAAGCAGACTTCGATCTCGCCGCCCAATCTAGAGGTTGTCCCCCTAGCTTGTATGAGTAGTTTGAGTTGAAGAACAACTTTACTTTCAAAAAATGCCAAAGGTGGTATTTCTCAACTAGCCAAAGGTTATGAGTCAACCAAATGAAACCTTAGGTCCAGGGGAAAGACCTTAGAAAGAAATGTGGTGTAGTCATGGGTGGCACAGTGGATCAAAAACATAAATCTTTAGGACATAGGCTAGAGACTGAAAGTTGTGTGAAAATAGAAAATTGTTTGATCAGGACACGGGATCAGAAAGCTTCTATATCTTTGGGTTTCTATGTAGTATGGGATGTATAGGAATTCGGGGTTATGGAGGAAGCTTGGACTCGGAGAATAATGGACTATGTGTGGTGAATGATCGGTAAATCTAGCATAACGAGTTTCTCTATGCTCGCTGGTATGCAACGGTTGAGTATAGTGGGCTCGAAAACCTTAGTTATCGAGCAATTTGCAAAATTGTTTGGGTGTAGCTCTGTTTTGGGTAAAAACCTAATTGGAAGGGATAGAATGGTATGAGACGCTTGAACCTGAAAGCTTAGGTGGAAACTTGGAACTTTGTCATGCTAGCTTGATTGTATGATTGTGTGATATGCATGTTTTACTGTTTATTTGCTTTGAGACCAAATCCTGTACCCATGCATGAAAGGAACCTAGAAGAAGAACGTTTAGGCCACTGAACAAATCGAGAACCAAGAAACTGAATCTAGAGTCATGGTCGTACGAACGTTTGCTGAAATAAACATTGACGTCGGAAAGATGAGCTGGGAAGAGTTCAAAGAGGTCTTTCACAAAAAGTTCTTTCCGGAGACGACACTATGGAAGCTACAAAAGGACTTCGTCAGGTTGAATAAGAAGGACTTGACTGTAGCTGAGTACAAGAGAGAGTTTACTGAATTGGATAAGTTCTCTTGGGAACTGACCTAAGAAGAAAAAATGAACTCAGCTGCTATATTGAACTCAAATACATTAGTGTTGCGGTAGGATAAACTCCGAACCCTCTATTACCTCACAACTCCTGATTGGAATACTAATAGTGCAATTTCAACCCCATGCCGAGTTATGATCTTTATTTAATCTTTACTAATGTAAAAGCATAATATTTAAATAATTTGACAAAATGTAAACATTTCAGCAAGGTTACATTTCATCATAGATTATGCATAAACATAAACTTAAGTATGCATATTCTATATGACATATATTTAATGTTAAAAGTCTAACATTCAAGCAAGCCTTATTTAAATTAAACTAATAGAGTAAAAAAGAGGAAATCATTTCACCTCAGAATCGCTTCCTTCTGAACTTCTGAACTTCGTTCAAACCTTTTTCGCTGCTAGCGCAAGATCTGTGTAACACTTCATTGCTACTACCCTGCTGATTGTTTAGAACTAGAGATGGCAAGAAAAGGAAAGGGATTAGAGATGCCAAAAAGAAGACAGAGAAAGAGAGAGCGAGAAGGAACTCTGTTCAGTTCTTGCTGGGATGAAAAATAATAAGAGGGGGATGGGGTTTATATAGAGTCTCTTAGGGCTAAATCTGTCATTCTTGGGCATTTTTTAAATGGAAACTTTCCATTTTTCTCATGTTTCATGCCTTCCCTCGAACCCCCTAGTTGTAAGTGTGATTTTAGGGTTTTCTAAGGCTTTTGGGCATTTTTTCAATTTTTTTCAATTTTCTTTTGTTTTCTTTCTTTTTTTTTATTTTTATATTATTTTTTTTCATTGTGCATGTGACCCGTGCTCGATTTTGGTTTCGTGCATGGGCTTTAGCCCATGCGCGATTCCGTTTTTTTCTTTTTTATTTTACATATATATATATTTACACATTATTAAACACTTATATTTAATACATATACAAACTTATAAATACACCACACACACACACACACACATATAATATATATATATATATATATATATGTATGTATGTATGTATTTGCATTCATTATTGGATGCTTTAATGTTGCACCAAAATATATTTCATTTTTCTTACTTTATTTTATACCTTACAATATACATAATTTATGTAACAAAATATTAATAATTACTCAAACTTGAATTATTTTATTTAATCAAATTTCGTATAACATTGTCGGATATTACAAATATGGAGAACTATAGTAGCTACAAACCTCGCTGTCGAGGTTGTTATCAGAGTTCTTTTTGTTGGATAGTTAGTTTAAACTAGGTGTATGACCCTCCAAACTAGTTTTAAATTATTAATTGTCTTAATGGTTTAGACTTTAGCTACATAGGCTATGTTTAAAGATTTCAATTCAAAACTTGTTCCATATTTATTTAAATTATAAGTTTAGAAGTTAATGATTTAACTATTGACAATCAATGCATACTTTCCATGTGTTACTATTTGGTAAGTTCAAGAGTTTGATTATTTATTTATATGAGTTATAGTATGTCCAAATGATATTTAATGAGAATTGAATGTGAGAGTTCTCGGTAGATAACAAGCATGTCTCGGTAGATAACAAGCATGTTGACATTAAATGTTGCGCCTCTCCATGCGTGACAGACGTAACAGAAATGAATGACTGAGAATTGGAGTGTTGCACATTAGGGGGAGATAATAAGCCTATTCAAAAGGAATAGGATGAAATTGTTTGTTGTGCATCAACTTTATTACATTATGATTTCACCTACAAATCAACGTGAATTTCAAGTTCAGAGGATTATTAATTTGCAATAAATTGTAAATCAATTACCTAATGCATTTGCTTATACAAAGAAAGTGACAAAATTATATATACTAGCTACAAATATTCTTACATAAATTGATGTCCCTATGTAACCAAATTCAATTCCACAAGAACTAAAAAAAACACTTAAAGCATGGAAGAACAATTGGTTTAAAGCATACAATTCCTCAAAAAAGAAGGATGAGAGTAAAAATAAATAAATAACAAAACATTGTTGAGAAATCAAAAATATCTTTTGCGAAAGATTTGCCAAAATGTGTAGCATTTGATGAGGAACATTCACCTCATGAAGTGGATGAAATGATTGAAAATAATAAGATCTAAATAAATTATTTGAATATTGAAAAAAATTGGGATCGAAATAGTGTTATTCCAGATGATATACTTGCTTTCAATTTATTTTTTGATATTTGTGAAAATGATGATCCTAAATTACAAATAATGGATGAATGTCGACAAAGACATGATTGACAAAAGTAAAAAGAGGTTATGCAAATAAAGCTAAACTCAATGAATAAACAAGAAGTTTTTGAACCTGTAGTCCAAACACCGAATGATGTAAAGCCTGTTGGATATAAATAGGTATTTGTATGAAAGAGAAATATGAAAAATGAGATTACAATACACACACACACACACACACACACACACACACACACACATACACACACACACACACACACACACATATATATATATATATGTAAGACACGACTTGTAGCTCAAGGTTTCTCACAAAGACCTAGTATTGATTATGAAGAAACTTAGTCTCCTACAATGGATACAATTACATTTCACTTTTTAATAAAACTTACAGTCTTAAAAAGGACCTTTTCATAAACCTTACACCTTTTAATTAACCAAGTTGGGTCAGATTGGGTAACGAAACCCACAATCACCCAACTCAACCAAGTTGGGTGGCATCAATTTACACGTGATGCCACCCCGACTTACTATGATACAAGGGCCCAACCCGATTGACCTAAGGACTAGCCAGGTTGAGTCAGGTGGGTTGTTCAAGTTGGGCCCTTTAACTCTTTTTTTTTTTTTAAAAAAAGGCACAATTATTAATAAACCCATGTAAATTAAAAAGCCCACTTTTATTTGTATTTTCATTTTTTAATACACTCAAATTAATAATTTTTTTGTATTTACATTCAAATGGGTCTTTCTATAATTTGTATAAAAATAAATTTATATCAATGTTAGTTGCATTGCATACTAATTATATTATATTATATTATATATTACAGATGATGTTTTGCATGGGTTTAGATATGAAATATGACATATTTACTTTTGTATAAGTACATGGGTATTTATATTAGCAATTGAGTGGCTTTCTGCCCCTCCCCCGAGCTATTTAAAGAATTTCAATATGATTTGTTGTTATTTATATTTGTGATTTAACGCTCGAGAAAGGTTTTAGTTGTTTGTGCAATTTAGATTAACTAAAAACAAATGCACTGAAGAAGGAAGATGGAAAAGAACTCAAAATGGCAGATATCTAGTGGTTACCACGGTCTATTACCTAGGCAACTAGAGAGGAAAAATAAGAAAAATTAGGCAATTCACTACCATAAACCAATATCGCGGTAGTTAGATAGAGAAAAAGACAAAAGATCATTACTGCGGTCCATTACCTAAGTAACCAGAGAGAGACCATTCCATGCAAAGAATGACTAACGCGGTAGGGAAAAATACTATTGCAGTAGTGCGTTTACAATCAAGACTTGTGGAATTTCGAAAAATTGAGCAATGCCACTACCACAATCCGTGACCGTGGTAGTGCAATTAAGTTAGGTTTTTAGTTTTTTTATTTTGTGTTTTACAAGTTTTTAAGGGCCATATATATAAATAGGAAAGTGTATTAGGGTTTAATATAATTCAAATATTGGAATTATTAGTTTTTTTTATGATCAAAGCAAGAGAAACCAAAAAGGCGAAGAAGAATGAGATCAAGCCTTGAGTATGATCTTTTATTTGTTCAAATCTATGTGTTGTAATCTCTGCGCTATGTCCAACTAAGTTTATTAATTCTAGGATGTAATTTTCATTATAGGAACCCTTGATAATTTCTTTTGATTAATCTATTCTGAAGTTTTATTTTATACATTGTGTTCTTATTGCTTTCTATTTATTGGTCATAGATAGAATGATCTTAGACTGTTAAACTAAATCGGGAGAGAGGTTTAATGGTTCAATAATCAAAGTACAGACCTAGAACGATCAATTGATAGAAGATCATTGATTCTATAAGAGGTTACACGTGTATATTGAGTTGATTGCATTACGTTGTTGATTATAAGTGAGGGTATTAGGCAATTTGGCTAATAGATATTAGAACATCTTGGGAGAGGGTTTTAGTGAGAAGTGTCATAACCTACAGAAATAAGAATTAGATTAATTGAAAGATGAATTGAGGGGAATCATATGAGATTTTATTATCCTAGATACTTAATTAATATCGTTTTCAAAATTTAGTATTCGCTTGCTTTTAATTTGATTTAAGTTTAAGAGATTTATACTTGATTTGTAGCCTTAATAAAATGGATACTAATATTAGATTAAGATTGTTAGTTATTTACTGTTCGTTGATGACGATTTTCAGTCTTTCACCGTGTATTACTATTGCGATCATATGCATTTGCAATGATCCCAATAACAAAACACATCACAATAAATTTAAAGAAAAAAAAAATTCAAATTTGAAACATTCATTTAAAAAATAATATTCTCTTGAAACATATAATTCTAACCTTATAGGTTAAATATTAAAAACCTAAAAAGTCCATGACATTTATAATATTTGTAATCATATTAAATTTAAAAATAAAAATCTACAACAAGCAATAAACAAGTTAACAACATATAAATTATAATAACCCAATAAAAAAAATTTACATATTCCAAACAAAAACAAGTGAACATCCCTGCAATAACGAGTTAACAACATTCAAATTTAACCTGCCAAAAAAAAAAACTTGCAAACTATCTACAAATATAAAGTATAATATTACAATCATATCAAATCTAAAAACATCCCACCAATAAAAAATATATATCTAAACAGAAAACCATATAATAAAACATGTAATAAGAAAACATAAAAGAATATTTAGTATAAGTTCAAAGTCCAATGTCTGAAAAATTATAGGCATTGATTTAGTGAAATATTTTCAAGTTTGAAAAAAGTTTAGTTCGTAACTCATTAAACAAAAACCATAAGTCACATTCTCTCCAAATAAATTCTCCATGAAGAAACTCTTTTTTCTAACTTTCAATTAAAAGCTGCAAAATACATATGCATACATATACATGCATACATACATACATACATACATATATATATATATACATGATTAAGTATAACATAAATAACACATAAACAAATACAAGATATTGAATAAAAAATAACTCATAACGCTAAAATAATTCAAATGACTAAGAGTCATAAACTATTGATTCTTCATCTTCTTCAACAAAAGGACCTAGAAAGACAAGGAATAAGTCATGATGTCACCTTAAGCAATTATGGATGTATAGAAAATGTGTTACAAAAAAGTAATATCTACTTTCCTTAAAGAGGAAAAAATTGTTGCCATGATACCTTTATCATTAATTTCATCAAATGTTTGTTAAATACATAAAATAAATAAATGTAATCAGTTTTTAATTTTTATGATAAAAATAAGATCTTGAACAAAAAAAGATTTTTTTTTAAATAGCAAACTTACACCAAAAAAAATTAAATTAATTCAAGTTTTAGACGTATGAACCTCTAAAAAAACAAATTTCTTTTATATTAGAAATAAATTTTGAACAATAAAATATATTTTAACTATTATGCTTGCTAAAAAAAATCAGTTTTAAAAATGAAATGTTTCAAAAAACTAAAACAATCAGAGTTTTTTAATTACAAAATCAGTTTTTTTTTAATTTATAAACCATGTCTCAAAATATCAAGCTTATTCAAAAAAATATATAAAATCAGATTTTAAAAAAAATCAAAACTACAACATTATTAAAAAAAAAAACCCTTTGTTATATTTTGGTGGTACCATTTCACGTTTCATCTTAGTCAACTAAACTAAACAATCACAATGAAAATTGTGTTAACGAATAAAATAAATAAAATCAAATTTAAAAAAATTAAAACTAAATCATTATACATAAAAATACCCTTTGTTAAATTTTGATAGTATAATTTCACATTTCATCTTATTCAACTAAACTAAAACAATCACAATGAAAAATTGCATTAACGAATAAACAAAAAATTTACCACATCCAAACAAAGAGGATAAGAGCAGGGGTTGTGTTGTTCACTAGATATGCTTCACAAATGCAAAATAGATGGATTTGTTAAGAGCTTTAAAGGAAGGCTGTAACTCGCAACTGCAAAAGGACAAGAAATGATTAGTCGATCACAATGTATTATTTTTCTTTGTTTTGTCATAAACCAAAAGAAAACTTAAGTCATCTTCAACATGAAGAAGACGAAAAGAAAAAACTTCAGTCTTCTTTAAAATCAACACGAAGAAGATGAAAAAAACCATTACGACCTTCTTCAACAAGAAGAAGATGAAGATGAAGCGTAGAACAAGATGAAGTGCGTAATGTCTTCTTCAATACGAAGAAGACGAAGATAAAGCACAAAAGACAATGAAGATGAAGACGTAGAAGATGGGATATCAGGAATTGAAATGCGCAGAAGAAGATGGAGCAGAAAATGAAGATGGAAGATGTTTGCTAAAGAATTGAAAGCTTGAAAGTAATAAAGATGAGTTGGGTGACTAATGCGTGGCAAAAGCAAAGCTTTGGCTAGTGGATGATACTAGTGGCTACAGTCTGAAATTGAGAAAGAAGAGAAAAGAAAAGCTAGGGCTCACTTTCAAGTTTTGGAGAAAGACATGAAAAAAAAACCATTTTTTACTTTTTTTTTCTACATTCTCACAACATGGGCAGAACCGACTAGGGACAACTGGGCAAGGGCTTATATGAATGGGTCGAGTCGGGTCAGACCCGACCTTTTGAGGTTGGACCTGACACCTGACCAGACTTCTAGTTATACCCAACCTGATTTCTGGTTATACCTGACCCGACCCGACCCAAAATGGTCCAGTTTGGTCAAGTTAGGACGAGTCAGGTCGGTCAAGTGGCTTACACCCCTAGTTTTAAATGATAGGTTGGTTTAGGATTATTGTTAAGACTAAAAGAGATTAGCTGGTGTACTTCTGTAGTTCAAGATATAATTCAGAGGCAACAACTTAAGGTTGGTTACCTATTTAGGGCTTTATCTTTGGAGTTAAATCAAATGTTACTTTCAGTCCTATCTCATCAAAATATTAAAAGAAATACATAGCCAAAGCAGAGTTTGGGGTTAATGACATTTAAAATGTCACCGAATGGTTGGTCATTGCACCAGTAAGTGCTTATCAATCTTAGTTAATATTTCTTTAGTATTTCTCATACAATAAAATGTTTACAATGTAACTAAACCACGATTTCAAACAAGGCATCTCAATATCATCTGCACAAATAGGCATGATGTCAATTGATCACTAAAAGAATAATATAAATAATAATTAAATAGCGATATCATGCAAATACACGTTTGATACATCCATCAAACATGTCATATTATCTAACAAAGATCACAATCACTAAATCATATGTCTATAATTAAGCAAATAATCATACATGCATTGTTAAAGTCAAAATAATAGGTTAAAACTCAATAATCATCTCCAGCTATTGTAATGATTCGGGTGCATTAAGATTTACACTAAATATGAATTATCCCAGATTTTCACCTAAAACATTAAAGTCTTATTTTTTTTGTAACTTATCATACTTTTTAATATTTTAAATTCCAATTCAGCCATTTTTTTTTATTTTAGGATACTTTGACGTACAACATGACATTGTCACTATTTTTAGTGCACTGGTACCTTATTTAGCACTGTGGACTTAGCCAATTTTTTTTTTTTTTAAATTCATAAGAAATGATTATTAATAATTTTTCATTGAAATTTTTATACTTATTTTAATTCATAAAAATTTGGCCAAAAATATCATGCATATATTGCCCATTACTTAAGCCTTTCCTATTTTAGGCACATAAAATTATTATTTTATGTAGATTAACATTTTAGATAATAATTTTATTATTTTATTTTAATCTTCAGCAACCTAAAATTTCTGGTTTTCACTTCAAAATACTTTTACTTGTTGATTTTCACATTTTTAGTCTAAAATTCACTAATAATACAATTTTAATACACTAGGGTGCTTATTTTTGCAACCTAAGGGGGTAACTAAAAATATATTTTGTTTGTATATTTTCATACGAGTTTAATTCATTTTTATTTGCTAATTTTATACTCCACCAAATAATTATATTCTGACTTCTTCTAATCACATGCATTGACACTATTTTTCACATTACTTTTGACATGTACACAATTTAATGTATTGTTTTATAGTCTAAAGTTGTGACGACCCACGTTTTTGACATCGGATTGACGGATCCGACATATATGTATTCTATGTATTTTTTAAAATTTTAATGAGAAAATACATAATTTTTTCAAATTTTTTTCTCAATTTCGAATTAATTATTAAAAAAATGAGAATAATATGAGAAAATACAATTTTAAGGAGAGAACACATGAAACTATGAGAAAAATGTGTTTTCTTAAGAGGAATGATCTTTAGGATTGATTTATAAATTTTTAGAACAATTACTGAATTTTTAGAGAGAAAAATGAAATTTTTGGGAGAAAAATATGGTTTTTGGAAAATTATTTAATTTTTGGAGAAAATAATTGAATAAATGATAAAATAAGGTATAATGAGGTATTTTGGATGAGAAATGATGATTGGACAATTTTTAACAATTTTTAGAAAAAAATGCGAATTTTGGTTTATATATACACATATAAGTGTATATGTATATAAAGAAAAAGAAATAACAAAAACAAATACAGAATTCGGCGCACGGGCCGTTCGGCCTGTGTAGGCCGAAATTTGGCTTGGGCCAACGGGACGAGCCCGTGGCCAGTCCCGGCCCGCTAGAACAGCACGGGCTCCAGCCCGGGCAAACCAACCCGGGCGCATGGGTCGGCCCCTTTGCCTGGTCGGCCCATGCGCCCAGCAAAAGGGGGTCCAACCCCTTGTTTTGTCCTCATGTGCAAATTTAGCCAAATTTTGATGAATTTTAGTCAAATTTTAGAGATTTTCTAACAGATTTCCAGCATAAAACCATGGGAGTTCATGATTTAGATCCATGGTTTGAGCCATCAATTCATAGCCTCCATTGTGACCAATAGACAATGTCAACTGGACAGCCAGCATGTGAGGGTGAGAGTCACCTGGATAGCCACATGTCACCCTCATCTTTGCCAAGCAAGCACCCCCATGCAACAAAATGCCTTCTTTGAGCTCAAGTTCAGAAATTTTAGATTTCTATAGCTAACTTCCCTAGCTTGAATCTTCTTCAATTCTCAGCCAAATTCAGTAAACCATAACTTGTTTTGAAGCTTGTACCAACATCTCCAAAGTCCCACAAGTAGTTTGCCCAATCTTGGAGCCATCTGAAGCAAAAATCATCAGGAAAAGGTGTTGTTCACACTGTTCAAACCCAGAAAACCAGAGAAGCTTGTCTTGGAACCTTCTTGGAGCTTCGAATCCTAGGTTGTTTCAAGTCCTTTTTGGAGGTAAAACTGTCCACCCTCTTCATTTTCATATGTATTTTAACCTCCAAGTGTTAGAGAACGAAAAGTAGGGCTTTACACATGATTTTCAAACCACCAAAGTTGGTTACTTACTCACTGTTACCGCTGTGTAACAGAGACAGTTGGAGCAACTTTGGGAAAACTCACTCTTGAACCATTCTAGGCTCGTCCCTGAGGTAAAAATCCACCATCCTACCTCCTTATCATGTCTATTCAAGTGTCCAAGTGATAGAAACCAGAATTGGGGCTACATTTGGGACACTTAAAGGCACCCATTCAGGTTAGAACTAGAGGCATTTTAGACCTCATAGTAGAGGTTCCAAAAAGGTATAAAGATCTGACCTTGAGCCTTTATGAATGTGTTTTGTTATACTTGCAAATATGTCATGATTGTAGAGTGCTAGAACAAATTTCTTGTGTTCTTTAAAATACAATAGAGAAATTAGTGGAAAGATAGGCATGAATTTGGCATTGCATGTTAGTGATTCGAAGTATTTTTTATCAACCGATGTGTTATGATCTGTATACTGCAATTAAACACAAGAAAAAACCCATGGAATTGTGATTTAATGAGGGAAAAGAATACTAGGATGATAGTAGAAATTATGAACTCAGAAATTTCCTACAATCTAGCTGAAAATTCTGAGATGAAATTAACTAACCAAACCTTGATAGATTGAGCTGAAATTTGGTGGAGAGATCCCTAGGTAGGTCTAGAAGTTGCCTACCTAATCTCAGGACATTCTGATGTGTATAGGTAGGTCAATTCAGGCAAACAGTAACTGTCTGTCACAGAGTGTACGAGATCTGTACAGTCTCTGTTGTCATGCCTAGAACCCTAGTAAATGATATCCAAAAATTATGATTCAAAATTCTGGGAAGACTTTAGGAAGTCTAGAACAGTTATGCAAAGTTTGGTACAAATCCAATATACAGATTGCCCGCAGAAAAATCAAAAAAATGGTTGCGCAGATAGGGCCATGGACTAATGTCGTGCCTAAGTGATGGGAATTGGGGATGTTGACCCCTTTTTGGCCTAATTGACTCCATGAGGACCAGAATTGATCCTTTGTGACTCTGTTGATCAGCTAGGTCAGCAAGTGATAGGTTGACTAGGGTTGACCAAGATTGACCAAGGTCAATCAAATTGACTTAGCAACTAAGGCAAGTTGAACCAACATAGATGGACTACCCTTGACTAGGTCAATCCATTGATTGACCAAAGATGTAAAGTTAGAGTAAGCCAAGTCCCATGTTAACATTAAGAAGCTATGTCGATTTCGCAGAACCAAGTACTAGTAGGACGCAACCAGTCGCGAGAAGAGCACAGGGAGCGAAGCATCCCTTTGTGTAGTGTTTTCTAACTCATTTCTTAGAGCTTGTTATTCTGTGCATTATGAAACTGAGATTACATATTGTGATGAATTTGCATTCTTTTAAATGGGTTTTAAATGAAAAGTGCACTGAGTCTCGAGGTCCGAGAGTACAGGGTTAAGGTGAGTTGTGTCAGTCTCTCATATGACCCCGAGATGTGACCACCTAGCACAGAGTGCCCGCCGAGTGGGTTCTGTGGGCCTACGATGATGGCAACGGCAATAAGACTTAGTCGAAGTCGACACGATGCACCTAACTGTCTGCAACCTGCTCGAGTGATTTTTAGTCGCCTTGGAGAGCTTGTGAGCCTCGGGGAATGTTTTCACTATTTAATTGTTTTGAAACGAAGGTGCACGACTGCATTATGAATTTAAATTGTATTTATTGTTGCATTCACCTGCATAATGCTATTGCTCATGCATTCATGACACATGTTTTATCTGTGGGATACTTGCTTTAAGTTTCGAATTAGACTGCATTACTCACTGAGCCGCCGTAGACAATTAGGCTCACTATTCTATCTTTTCAGGTTCTTCAGCCGCAAATAAGGGCAAGGGAGTAGTCATTGTGTAGAGTTGTATTCTCTTACTCTTTTGGTAGGTTTTCTTCGTACTTTTTTGTGTTTTGAAGGTTAGAATCTATGTATAGGGGTGAGGAAAGCTTGCATATAATGGATAGTTACTCCCGTTGCTACACATGTTATAATGACCCATTTTGAATAAATATCAAGTTTTATTGGTATTCATGTGTTAAATTTCTTTTGCATTCCTCATGATTACTTTGAAAGTGTGTGGTGTGGTGTTGTATGTTGAGGCTTAACAGTGTCTTGGCAAGCTCGGCTTGCAGGCGGGTTTGTTAGGACACTGTGTCAGTCAGTTCGTCCTTCATCCTAGGGAAGGGGTCCCGACAAAACTATATTTATGTAAAATAATGTTCTAATAAAATTTCTTTATCCATCTGCAAAACCAAGGAACATTTCTAGATCCTTGCTTAAGTGCCTCAAGCACTCAAGGCCTTAAGGTTTCATCAGAGTGTAGCTTTGGGAGGAAATTTTTCAAAGGTAATTGTTCACTGCAATAGAAACTCTTTGGAAAGTCTCAGGAGAATTTGGCTAAGAGCCGCCTTGCTAAATGAGACGAAAAAAAAGACACGCTTTAAGATAACATGGACTTGTTACAGACAAGTTACCAACCTAAGTTAGTTCAACCTTTTTAGGTTGAGCAGCTTTTTACCCACCCACCAAATAAACCAGTAGCTCATATTTACAAAATATCGTCTCAATTCATCCTATTTCATCAGATCCGGGATGTGATATCCGAAGCATGAACCAGATATGGACAGTTCCAATAAGATTTCATTCTTGAACCAAAATCTATTTTTTTGACTTATTTCATCTATCCCATGATCAGAACAATGGGGGATACACATTGCGCCACGATTCTGAGGCCGATGTTGATGCCCTATCTTTATTTTTCTTCATCCCTAAACAATAGCAATAGCACAAATCTTAAGTTATGGCACACGAAGGAATGGTTCGATGAATCATGGGTGGATCTTAATGGGCGACAAGGGGATTAGTGGCTTGGACCCTTCCACATTAGTACTCAATGCAAGACTTCGATTGCAGTAGAGTAGAAAGAGTCCATGAAAAGCCCGTCAAACCCCATCCCAAAAAAAGTTTAAATGTTGTTCTAACATCCTAAAAATTTTAAATAGATTGATTCTTTTCAATCTATATAGACTATTATATACATACATAGTTGCATAACCTAATCAATGATGTAAATCAAACTATATAATCAATGTAATTAAATATTAATAAGTAATAAACTAATTTCCTATTCTTATGACTTACTTCTAACATAATATAGTACATAAAGGAGTTGTTTGGTACCCCAGATTAGGATAGGATAGGATAAGTTTTATCTTAATTTATGTTTGAGAGTACATAGGATAGAATAAAAAATAATCCGGGCCCACCATTTTATCCCATGATGGTGAGATTATTCAGTCCCACAAAAAATGGTGGAATTGAGTTATATATCCTACCAATTTTTTTTCACTTTGGTTTTTTTTTAATATTTTTTTTTTGAATTTCTTATATCTAATTTTATCTTATTTCATCCTATTCCATCAAAATAATTATATCCTATCCTACACACCAAACAGACCCTTTCTTTAAAAAGAAAAAAGATAGGGTTAGAAACCTATACCCTCATTTTTTTTATCCCACTTGTTGAAATATGTTGGCAACTCAACCTACAAGATTTAAATGGGATTTTATGATAGTTTGTGGATTAACTTTTGGTATGGTTTTGGATGGTTTCAATGTTTGATTTTTAATGAGATATGGACTGATTTTTTTTACTTAGTAAATTTTGGAAGAAAGGTGGAAGGAAAAGAAGAAAGGAAAATGATTAGAAAGTTTAGAAAATAAAATGACTTTTGCATCTCTCTTAGGCCGATTTCAAAGGTATTCTATAGAATCTTTTAGGGACTTCAAATGGTGGGTTTTATTCCTGGTTCTTGGTGTCTTCAATGGTGTGGAAATAGTATTGATTTGGTTAGTTTTCTTGGTTAAAAAAAAGGAAGAAAAAGAAAAGGAGAACAATGCTAGAAGATAAAGATCTAATGTTGCTTTTGGAGTATATGGGAATGATTTTTCTTGTGGGAGTTGATGGTTTGTATGTAATATGTGTTGGTTTTGACACAAGTCATTGGAGAAGAAGAAGAGGAGATAAGAAAGGAGAATGGGGAGAGACCAGTTGACGCCCTAAACCTTGAATGAGATAGTGATCTCTTAATTTAATTCTTATCATGAGATGATTTGTATAGGTCCAATAGGTTAGGGCTTTTATGCTAATCTTTTGGATTTTAAGCTTGACTTAAATCTTAACTATTTTGACACACATGAGACATCCAAACAAGTGGTAATCATGGGTTTAGGGAACTCCCAAGTTTATTAGGGTTTTACATGCAAAATAGATTGATTTTATGTGCTAATTTACATGTGCAATACAGGTTGGGACTAAAGTTAATCTCTTTAGTGCGGTTTTCTAATTTATCCTGGCCTTTAATCTTAAGTTTTGAATTTTCTAATTTATTCATGTCATTCCCTATAGTTTGGTTAAAGGATAAGATGGCTTGGTTAAGATTGGTATTTTAGACAAGCTAAAGAGTTGGATTTTGGTACGGTAGTTTAAGATAAGATTTTAACATTCAAATATTCTATTCTACCCAATCTCTTCAATGATGATGCCATTTAGAGATGTTCCCATTCGCCATTGTTGTTGTTTTCTCTTGAGTGATAATTAGGCCCACTTAATAGTCACATGTCTAATTTTAAGGGAAAAACACATTTTTATACAAGAAAATAGAAATAATTACATAAATACTACTTTTCTCATTTATATATATATATATATACCAAAAATTTAATATCAAAAATACTAGACTTCATTTTTTAACAGAATTTTTATGAAAACTAAAATTGAGTATACTTAACATATATTATTGATATAACATTAGTATATTATTAATATATAATAAACTATACATTCTTCTACAATAAGCAGTATAATGTATATATATTATTAGTATACAATAAAAAAATTTAGTATACTAAATGTATATATTAGTATAATTTAGATATGTTGTTAGTATAACACTAGTATAAAATTTAAAATTTAACATATTACACTAGTATAACATTGATATAACATTAATATGACACTGATATAACTTTTGTATACAATAACATTGGAATAACTCTTTTAACCTATAACATTGTAATCAACTGGAATAACACTGGTATAACTCTTGTATACAACAAAAATTTTGTGCTAGCACAGACATCGCCACCCCACAGACACCAAAATTTGTTGGTGACAATGGTGGCACTAACACGTCGCCGACATCGCCTGCCGAAAAATGGCTGGGGTTTGTGACTATAGTTTGGGTTCAGGCGATCTTCGGCAACGCTTTGCTTCTTCACTAGCTGATCCCTAGAAGAAATCGCAATCAACCTACTTAGAGATTTCCATCGATCAATTGAAAATCGAATCAACGGAGATGAAGTAATCGCTCCATAATAGTTAATGCGAGTGGGAGATGACGATCTGTGGAGGAAAGGAGATGACTGGGATGAAAAACTTATGCTTGAAGTGGCAAAAGCCAAAGAAGGCGAAGTTATAGCCGATGGCGTGCGAATCTTCCTAATGGAGAAACTGATCTTTGAAAATAGTAGCATTGAGATGCCGTCAAGTGGGAATGAAGGAACCGACAGTGATGAAGACGATGAAGAGGATTGATTGTTATCTTGTTCGAATCCACCTTTTATGGTTTTGCTTCTACTAGGAACAGTGAGGGTTTGAAAGACCGATCTGATCGATCAATCTGTTCTATCTTATCGAACAGATGAAGAAGAAGAAGAACATCTTGGATTGGTCTATTCAATCTGATCGAACAGACAAATAAGAAGATTTGATCGAACAGACGAAGAAGAAGAAGAACATCTTCGATCAATCTGTTCTATCTAATCGAACAGACAAATAAGAAGAAGAACATCTTCAATCCAATCTGATCTGTTCTATCTGCTCTAATCCTCCATTCCGATCTGATCTACTCGAATCCTCCGAGCCGATCTGATCTGACCTGATCTGTTCTATCTACTCTAACCCTCTGGTGAAGAAGAAGACCATCTTAGATCCGTTCGATGACATTCGTAGAAGCTTAAAGCAAAAATAAATTTCAGCAATCGAAGAAGAAGAAGAAGAAGAAACAGAATCAAAAACAAGAAAAACGATATTTTTTGTCGAAGTTAGAGCAGAAAGTGCTGAAATCTGGTATTTGTGATATTATTTAATAATATAGGGTATTAGTGTAATAAAATAAAAAAGTGATATATTTTATGTTATTAAGTGTAAGAATATGACATTTTCTATAATTTCCTCTAATTTTAATTATACATGCTCTGGGTCCACTAATTATTACATTTATTCTATTTTGACTATTTTGTTAATTAATTTTGAGCAATTTTTGGCATTTGGTGTGTTAGCATTTGTCACATTTTATTAATAAAAATTACATTTATTTTATGTGCCAATTTATTGAAAGTTATTAATTTATTTTTATTCATTTGTATATTATTCCTTATATGTACATATGTTGGCGCCCTTCTAGTGGCATGTTAGTTGCATAACTAACTCACATTATAATAGGTTAATTGTTGCATTTTAGAGGAAATAAAGGAGAGTATAAGTTGAAATTGCATAAATTAGTTATAATTGCATGTAGTTAGAGATTTGCATTGCT
>JAJIYU010003219.1:0-27544 GCA_030144865.1 Tinospora cordifolia | reverse complement strand
CAAATTATAAAACAAAACCTCAGAAATAGATTAATCAAAATAAGAATATCAAGATTCTACAATCCAGATTTACATCCTAGACTTAAAATAAACCTAGCCTGACATGATTAAAAGTTCACACATCAAAGAATTAAGATCATAAATAAACATACTCAAATATTGGACCTTGATCTTCAATTCTTTTCCATCTTCTCTCTGTTATCCTTTGTCAGCCATTTCTCTCTAGAAATTTCATTCTCAAAATAAATAATCCTTCCTAAAACCCTACTACAATAACCTATTTATAGTATTTCACTAAAGAAAACCCTAAAATAATAAAACACGTCTACCGACCACGGCCCACAGTAAAAAAAACTGAATATGTGAAATCTCTCGAGCGACCATGATCCGAGGTCTCTAATCGCAAACCGACCGCGGTCCATAGTGGGATATTGTTTTCTTCTCGTTCCTTGTTCCGTCTACCGCGGTCGGCGTTGCCAACCATGGTCATTAATGACTTTTCCTCATTTTTGGCCATTTTCAACTTACGTGCTCTTATTCCTATTTCGGTTTATTCTAAACCTGCATAAACACTGAAAACCTTTCTCAGACATTATATTTATATAAAAATGCTAGAAATAACGTTAAATCATGCTAATATGCAACCAATCATGCTAATATGCAACTAATCATGCAACAATGCTCTATAAGCAAATACACTAAATTTTTTATTACACTAATGCAGATTATACATAAAATACCTATAGTATAGTTAGTCTGTTATGCAACTAACAGTGATCTTCCATCTCTGCCCAATAGGACGACAATTTGCAAGGTCTACCATAAAGTATTTCATCTAGAACCATCCCAATACTCATCTGATAGCTATTATTGTTGGCAAATTCTGCTAGGTGCAAGTATTTGCTCCAATTTCCCTTAAAATCAAGGGGACATGCTCTCAACATGTCTTCCAAAATCTGAATAACCCTCTCAAATTGCCACCTGTCTGTGGGTGAAACGTTGTGCTCATTGTGAGTCTGCTGCCCAGCTCTTTCTGTAGACTCTACCAGAATTGAGATGTAAACCTAGAATCTCAGTCTGACATGATCGTCTTGGGAACTCTGTGCAGTCTCACAATCTCTCTGACATATAACTCACCCAACTTACTCACTAGATTTGTAGATCGAATCGGTAAGAAATGTTCGACCTTTGCTAGTTGATCTACGATGACCCAAACTGTATCTTCACCTTTTCGATTCCTTGCCAGGCTACTAACAAAGTCTATGGTTACGTTATCCCACTTCCATTTTGGCACTGGAAGTGGTTGTAACAAACCTAATGGTTTCTTATGCTCAGTCTTGACCCGCTGACAAGTGAGACATCTAGAGACATACCTAGCGATGTCTCTCTTCATGCCTCTCCACCAATATATCTTCCTCAAGTTCTGGTACATATTGTCACCACCTGGACGCATGGTGTACTTAGTCTCATGTGCTTCATCCAAAATGGTGTCTTTAATCTATCCAATATTCAATACACTGATCCCATTTCCCAGTCTCAGTGCACCATATGAGTCCAATCTAACATCCATATGCTTGTCCTGTTTAACGCCTTCAATCCGATCTACAATCCACTTATCTTTCTTCTATTCATCTCTAATTTGGCGTAGAATGTCTGACTAACCAACCATTGCATATAGATAATCCTATTTTTTGTTTGTAGCGATACCCAGATTATATGAGCTAATCAGCTAATACATCTATGTCATATCTTCATCTTGTCTACTAAATTTCCTACTCAGTGTGTCAGCTACTACATTAGCCTTGCCAGGATGATAGTGCAGCTGAAAATCATAATGTTTCAGGAAAGCTAACCACCTCCTTTGTCGAAGGTTTAGTTCCTTTTGGGTATAAATATATTTGAGGCTCTTATGATTTGAGTATAGATCAACACTTTCTCCATACAGATAATGCCTCCATATTTTCAGTGCAAACACGATCCTACTAACTTACCTGTCCTTCTTGCAACAGCACCACACCCAGTCCTTTCGTGAAACATTTGTATATAATGTGTATCTCACACAGTGAGTAGGTGTGATCAAAATTGGTGTTGTGGTCAATCTTTTCTTCAATTCCTGGAATGATTGTTCACATTAATCATCCCAAACGAACTTCTCTCCCTTCCTAGCTAACCTCATCAGGGGACTTGCCATCTTAAAAAAATCTTTTATAAACCAACAGTAGTAGCCAGGCAACCCTAAGAAACTTCTAATCTCTGTCACTATGGTTGGTTGTTTCTAGTTTGCTACCGCTTCAACCTTTTCTGGATCCACTGATATACCTTCGGCTGATACCACATGGCCAAGAAATTTGACCTTCTTCATCCAGAATTCACATTTGCCGAACTTAGCATACAACTAATTCTTTCTGAGAGTCTCTAAGACTATATGCAAGTGTTGCTCATGTTCAACCTCTAATTGAGAGTAGATCAGAATATTATCAACAAAGACTACCACAAATTGATCTAGATACTGACTGAAGACTTTATTCATTATATCCATGAAAGCAGCCGATGCATTTGTTAACCCAAACGACATCACTATATACTTGAAATGCTCATATTGAGTCCTAAAAGTCGTCTTTGGTATGTCAGACTCTCATATTCTGAGGTGATGGTACCCTGACCTCAAGTCTATCTTAGAGAATTGAGTAGGTCATCTCAGCTGATCAAAGAGGTCATCTATTCTAGGCAAAGGGTACTTGTTCTTGATAATTACCTGATTCAACTTCCGGTAATCTACACATAATCTCATGGATCCGTCATTTTTTTAACAAATAAGACCAGAGCTCCCCATGGTGATTCACTTGGCCGAATGAAACCTTTCTCCTATAACTCATCTAACTGAGTCTTCAGTTCTATCAGTTCAGCTGGTGCCATTCTGTCCTGTGGTATAGCAATGGGATTTGTACCTGGATGCAGTTCTATCTTAAATTTTATTTGCCTATGTGGTGGAAAGCCAAGTAATTCATCAGAAAATACATCAATATATTCTCATACCACCGGAATCTGCTGGATGTCCTTTGATTTCTCAGCATCCTCTTCTAGTAACTGTCTAAAGTCCTCTCTCTGTTTGATGGCATACAATAGAGCTTCTTCATATCCCCATCTATTTTTACTATCTCCCCATATGACAACCTTATAATCACCCTTTGCCTTAAGTAGTCTATTTGGGCCTGATATTGGGTCAACTATCCATTCCCAGTATCACATCATATCCATCAAAGGGTAATACGCAGCGATTCGTCGTAATCACTGTAGATGTGAGTTCACATCTACAAAATCTTCTAGAACTCATTATGATTCCCAATGGAATAGCCACTTCTAAAGACAATTCCAACGGGTTTGTAACTAACTAAAGTTTATTTACTATATTATCAGATACAAAAGATTTTGTGGCACTTGAGTCAAATACCTGTACAACTACAACAAATAACAAAAAGGTACCTTCCACTGCTGAAATGGGATCTGTCTGGGCATCTGCTGTGTAGAGTCGAGCTAGTTCTTTCTATTGTGGCTGAGGTTGTAGCTGTTACTTCTTTGGTAAACGACCACTCTATCCACGAGCCTGTGGTTGCTGAGGGGTTGAGGCTGAAGCTTTGGTGGGAAGATCTCAAGCTAAGTGTCCTTTTTTATTACAAATATAACACAACCCTAATCCCTTGGCCTGCTCGTTCTGTTCACTACTCATCCGCCCAGGCCTAGTTTACAGAGAATGTTGCTTGGTGGTTATCCGCTTTTGACTTTGTGTAGAGGTTGCCCTAGATACCTCCTGTCTGATTTGCTTCTTCTATGAGGCTCCTGCAGTTGGCGCATATTGTGGCGTCTTGTGTTTGCTCTTTAGGGACTACTAATATTCCAAGTCTTGCTCCATCATTTGTGCCCTCAGTACTATCTCATGAAGAGTAGTTAACTTCAGTGGTGCAATAATCTTTCTAATTTCCACTTTCAGCCCTTCCAAAAATCTATTTGTATTTGGCTGCTCATCCCTCACCATCTTAGGGGTGAATCTCGACAACTCTGTGAATTTCTTTTCATATTATCCCACGGTCATATTTTTTTTGGGTCAACTGATGAACTTAGACCGTAGTTGTCTCATCTGAGTAGTTGAAAAGGTGTCATAGAATAATGTCTTGAATTCAACCCATGTCATGTTTGCATCATCTATAGTGGGGTTATTACCTATCATCTCCCACCAATGATATGCTAGTCCCACCAGTGATATGCTGGTGTACTGCCAATGCCACTCTTCTGGGCCCCATTGCTCCCATTGCATTCAAATGTTTTTTCATTTTTGTAAACCACCTGTCTGCTGTGAAGAAGTCAGTTATTCCATCAAAAGTACTTTGTCTAACCTTCTAAAACTCAATTAATAAATCCCTATGTTCCTTATCATATCTTATGGCTCTACTCCTAGGCACCACCTCTGTAGATCCAGCCTCCTACAGAACTTGAGACTATGGCTGTACTTGAGGCTCTGGTTGTACTACTGGTTGTACTTGTGGCTGAGTGGGTGCTGACAAAGTACATGGCTACAGAGTCCTAACTACCTGCTCCACCACCCTTGAAGTGACCTCTGCCATTACTCTCTATGTAATCTTCGAGATCATCTTTGTCGTAACCAACATGCGCACTGGTGCCGCTACTATTGGTGGGTCCTCTTCTCTTCGATATGGGTTTTTCTGTAGTATCTTCCTAGCCCATATTCCTCTTAGGTTTGCCCCTTCTCCTCGGCATGATCTATAAGTCAAAGATTTTACTTCTGTAGTCCATAGTTTAATCATATAGAAACAAAACAATTCAACAAGTTATAGCTAACTAACTTCACTTCAATCTCAATTTTATTTCTTTCAACTTGGGTACTTTAATTGTTGATAATGGCCATTTATGTCTAACTCACCTATGCCTTTTCGTGTCTTCATGATACTGTGACTCTGGGTTTATGTCTCTAAGTTTTCGATTTGTATCAGTGGCCTAGAGGGTTATGCCTCTAAGTCGACAATATTTTGTTTAGTACTAGGTACAAGAGTTGGGTTTAAAATCATCCAAATAATTATATTACACACATAACAACAAACAAAACAACAATCAAACAACCAAAACACTAGCATAATGAAATCCTAAGCTTTCATCTATGCTTTTAGGTCTGGTTACCCCATCCTACCTTTGCCTTTCCACATAGATTTCCACTCGAACTTCATTACACCCATATAATGGCGCAAGTGTCCCGATCTCTAAGGCTAACGCTAGACCCACCATACTAGACCGCCCCATCCTAGTACAATATAATGCATACAAGTTTAGCCAAAGAAACCGATCACTCACCAAACATGGTCTGTCATTCTCTGAATGTAAGATTCCTTTGTACCCCCAAATCCCTATGCACCCCATCCTACATAGAGACCAGAGATACATGATCCTCCTAGACTCGGGTCCTGACAAAAAAAGTGAGCGTTCAAACACGTTTTCTATCTCTAGCCTATGTCCTAAAAGTTTTTAGTTTAAGATCCACTGTACCCCTAAGACAACACCCGGTCTTTTCCTAAATCTAGGGTTTCATTACTTGGCCAATGTATTCCTCAGTCGGACTGCTAAGTTTGACTTCATAAAATTTCTATGTGATACAACCTTCTCAAGTTCTAAACCTTTCCTGCATAGGCATCAACCCTCAAGGACATCTTTCTTGGGCAGAAGTCAAACCATCAAGGACATTCTTCAAAGAAGCATATCACAACTTTAAGGATATATACCCCGTACAGACATCACACTCTCAAGGACAACTACCAATACTCGAGTCACACCTGCGACTGTGAACTCAAGCACATTGGCTTCACCCTAGTCTTTTCCTAATCTGCTAGCCTCCTAATTGACACCTATCCATTTCTTTAAATCCTTTGTCGAAGAAATCAAATCAATCGAGAAATTCATTTTTCAGTGAAAATTAAATCTGGTTAAAATTCAAGTCTAGCCTAGTATATCATAGTACTGGGCTTTGATACCATATTTGTAACACCCCAACCCTCAATTGGACCTTCTATCACGTGATATGGGTCTAGCGCAGAGGTGCGACCCCATGGCAGAGATGCCTCACGTTAGGGTTGTCACCCGTTGAAAATTGGAATGCTACTTAAAATATTCCTATCAAATTCTTTGAAGACAATATCAAAACATATTTTCATTTAGTGAATAGTCAAATCATCTTTTTGTATTATTCACTAGACCTTTACAATAGACTAAGATCAAAATTAGAACATTTGAATCTCACAGTAGAAAAAATTCTTCAAAATTTGACTAAACTGAATATGTCATATAAAATAGTTCAAGTCTTAAGATGAAAATGTTCATTTATAAGTAATTGTAAAGTGAAACAAAATAAGTACATACTTAGTTTGTTCAGATTCCAACAAAAGAAAATTCGAATCTAAAATGTATCGACCTCTACCCTATTCAGATAGATTGATGCTGATCATCATGCTCTGTTTTTGGGAATACCTGTAAAATAAAGATTAAGGTGAGTTCGAAAGCCTAGTGGATCATTTCTACACATCACACTCATTATACATATCAAAACTCAAAACATTACAAACACTTTCACACATTAGGCGTTTCACATATTCATTTGGTTTTAATTGCAATCTAAGACCGGAAGAGTGTTGAGATCACTCTTGGTACTCCCTGTGATCTAGTATAATCATAGAAGGTCTCAAATACCATCTAAAATTTGTCAATTCTCACTATCACAGTCTAAGAGATAGTAATTCTTGTAGCCTCATACTAACTCCCAAAGACTTCTAGCTGTCGCATGCAGCTCAAGGTTAGAAATACTTACGATCTGCCTTGTGGCTCGTTAATCTCAAGCAGTGACATATAGGAGATGCCACCTCGATCTGCCTCAGGTTCGTCAATTGCACTGGTATGTAGATTCTTAATAATCCTTTAGTCCTATTTTAATTTACAAGCAATATTAGTCATACTAAACTAACACACAAATAATATCAAATCATGCGAATAATTTATGCAAATGCTATGATAGATTAAATGAGTGAATGATAGAATGCTATAGTACAATTCCTATAAATGCATGCAAGAAAATAATTAACAAATCATCATGGTATCATTAAAGCACTCCAATCAAGTTCAAACAAATTTACTAATTTATTTCTAAATATTCTAAAATTATTGAATCAAAATGTTCTGAATTTTAAATTTGTATAATACGGATGAGTAAGGAAATCTTGCCCATCTAAATTTTTTTGGATTTCTTTTGTTTGTATTTGTTGTTAGAGTTCATTTTAAAAATATCAATCTACAACGAAAAATCATTATAATAATTCTTTTTAAGTTCATATTTCCTTTTCCCAATTTAAATAAAATAATTTTTCAACTAAAAAGACACGTAATAATTTCCATGGTTTTTACTTAATTGTTTCTGGCTAAACAAGATTATTCCAATATTCGCATCCATGTATTAAATAAAATAAATTTTTTGATCTCCGAATCTCCACAACCCCCTGAGCTTGAATACTTTTCCATCATTCATTTACATCCATATCAACAGAATATGTATAATCACAATTTAATAATTCAAGGAGAAATAAAATTTAAAAATTCAAACCTCTTTAGCTCAAGGTTCCAATTTCCAATTTCTGTTTTTGGAAGCTCCTGAGCGTTTTGACTTGTTTCTAGCATTCCAAAAATTTTAAGTAATCTATTCATATCATAGTAAATTAATTCCGAACAAAATAAAACTTCTAATACTACAAGCTCAATTTTAGGGTCTAAAAATCTCATTCTTTTCACACAAAAGATTCTAAGCTTCCAAAGGTTTATTTTTTCATGTTTTCAACTAACCAAAATAATTTAAAATTTTAAACTTTCAATATTATTCATCATCCACAATTAAAAAAAATCATTCTTAAATAAAATAGGATTCTATCTGCAGAATCTTTTAATTTGGGGTTCTAAAGATTTTGAACTTCCTTTCGTATTTTTTGAACATTTAAAATAAGCTTGATAATTTTAATAATTTATTCTAAATTAACTTCAGTTCAAGATCACAAAAATAAAAATAATTTTTATACCTTTCTGAAATTCAAGTTTTTGTCCAAAATCTCCCCAAAATGATATTCAATTTTTCCGAACTTCTTTGCTTGTTCGTCATTGGGCGAGCTAGGGCATTGAATGTTTGTTAGTTTCGTGGCCTAAGATTTTTGGATCGCATCCAACAACTGCAGCTCACTTCACGCCCAATAACACATTCCTATTCGTTCTTTCACGCCCAACAACACACACAATTTCATCTTTTGTTCATCTTTCGTGCCCAATACCATACAACAACCAAAATCGACAACTTGCTGGGTTTGTGCTTCATCTTCCTCTTTGATGGTTCAACAAGCACTCAAATCTGAAATTTTTGGGTTTTTTTCCTCACTTCATCTAGCAAACACAAATCACAGGCTAGCAAGCACGAATGCACAAATCAGCTTAATCCCCTTCTTTGTTCTTCATTTACTCAAACCAGAAAATCATCTTCCTCTGTTTTAACAACCACAAACCAGAAAATCATATTTTTTTTGCTTCCTCTTCTTCTATTACACCGAATGCACAATCAAAAAATTTGAATCACCAAGTTTTAGATTTCAGATTGTTTCTTCTTCTTGTTCGGTTCCCTTTTTGCAACGTCTCAAATCTAGATTTTTTTCCCAATCCAGATTTTTCTTTCTTCTCTCTTCATCGCCCAATTCCAAATTCTTCCATTTTCCCGATCTTTCTTTCTAGATTTGTCTTCAAAATTTCGGTTCGTTCCTCATTCCTTTCATTTTTTTCCAATTCAGTTTGCTCAAACACAAACAGAGCACCAAGTTTTTTCTGGATTTTTTGATTGATTATTTTATATTTTAAAGACTATGTTTTTGACATTATTTTATATTATAAAAACTATGTTTTCGACATGCACGCATTATAAAAATTCGGATTGTTACAAAAATGGTCGTCCTTTGGTTAGGCAACAACAATAGTCCCAATAAAATAATAACTGAAGATAGTATTAGAATCAAATCCTGGGTTGTGGACAAAACTAGGCCAAAGTTTTTATTATTTAAGATGTTCTGATTGATCGAGTCCTTGCAGTAGAAGATACATTTCGATTGTTTAATGTTGTTGTGAAACTTTTGTTTGATTTGGGTGCTACCAAATCTTTTGTTGCTGAATAATTAGTGGATATGTTACAACGAGTAACAAATACCTTGCCTATGACATTGAACATATCCACACCCATAGGGACTATAGTTACCTCAAAAAGAATGTGTAAATGTGACTTTAGATTTGGAGATAAGCTGATTTTAGTCAATCACCGTGCCCTTCAATTTCATGGATATGATGTAATATTGGGGATGGACTGGTTAACCCCGTATCATGCACAAATAGATTGTCCAAAGATGAGGGTAACAATAACATTACCTTCAGGAGATACTTTTAGAATCAATGGTGGTATTACCTTGAAGCCCGATGATAGTAATGCTGAACTGCATAATACAAGAAGAAGATTTCAAGAAATTGTTAGAGGAGGCCACTAGAAAACAGAAGGAAATCCAGAACCTAGCAGTGGTTCGAGATTATGTAGATGTCTTTTCAGATGACTTATTAAGACTACCACCAAATAGAAAATTGGAGTTCAAGATTGAAGTTCACCTTGCAACCGATCCCATAGTCATTTGTTTCTTCAGAATGGTGCCATTAGAGCTGATTGAGTTAAAGCCTCAGCTGAACGAGCTCCAAGACAAAGAATTCATCAAACCAAGTGAATCATCATAGGAGCTCTGGTACTATTTGTAAAGAAGAAGGACAGATCCATGAGGTTCTGTGTTGACTGTCGAAAATTAAATCAAGTAACGGTGAAGAAGTATACCTTGCCAAGGATAGATGACTTATTCAATCAATTGTAGGGAACTACTCGTTTCTCCAAGATTGATCTTAGGTTAGAATATCACCAATTGAGAATATGAGAGTCAGACATAAACAAGACAACCTTTAGAACTTGGTAAGGGAACTTCAAGTTCACGGTGATGTCATTTGGTTTAACTAATGAACCGGCAACATTCATGGATCTAATGAATAGAGTCTTCAAACAATACTTGAATCAATTTGTAGTAGTATTTGTGGATGACATCCTAATTTATTCCAATTTAGAAGCTAAACATATAGAGCACTTGAGGATTGTATTAGAGACACTTAGAAGGAGTACACTCTATGCCAAATTCAACAAGTGCAAGTTCTAAATAGAGATAGTCAAGTTCCTTAGCCAAGTAGTTTCAGTAGAAGACATCTCAGTAGATCTTGAAAAGGTGGAGGTTGTCATAAGCTAGAAACAACCCAGGACAGTTACAGAGATCAAAAGTTAACCAAACGGCGATGGCTGAGGTAAAAAGAGATTGGACTCGCAAAGGCTTTGACCAGCAAGATAGGGCTTAGCCAAAAAGCTGTATCGCGCAGGAGCTCTTCTCATTTCATGTAGTGTAGTCAGGCTTTCTTCATTTCTACTTCTATTTATTTCATTCCTGGCCTGGATTTTTGAAAGTAGTTTTAGCTCCTCCTAGACGACCACTCACTTAAGGAATTCTGGCTGTTGGCAATGCAAGTTTGGTTTTGCGATAGGAAAGGGGAATGTGGGCGTATTTTGATCTCCCGCTCCACGAGATCCAAAGAGCTCATGCTTGCTATTCTTTGGATTGAAGGAAATGGGATTTCTCTTTCCTGTCTGAAATTACGTTTTGCACACTGGAAGAACTCTTTCCTCCTTCTCTGATTCCACACAGCGGCCCACATCGACTTTGTGTGATCGCAGCGAGAAGCAATTGGTGCTGGTTGATTCTTAGGTTGAACAACTAGTCTTTATTTACTGTATTCGCGAAGCATCATATAGGAGAGAGAAAAATGGGATCCACTCAAATCATCATATCATTCTCCCGCCGAAAAAAGAGTAATATGATTGTCCCACGGAGAAAGGTTCTGCTTTTTCAAGCTCTTCACTTTCTGTAATGAGCGACTGGTTCGAAGAAGCGAAAAAAAGCTTCTTAGGCTTAGTAGGATATTACTGTAGATTCATCCAAGATTTCTTAAAATAGCCAAACTTATGACTAAGTTAACTAGAAAAGGAGTTAAATTCAATCGGAATGAGAAACATGAAGAATCATTTTAAGAATTAAAGAAGAGATTGACTTCAATCCCCATATTAGTTACTCTTACACATGGTGTTGGGTATGTCCTGTATACATATGCTTGGTAGAATGGATTTGATGCGATTTTGATGCAAGAAGGGAAGGTTGTTACATATGCCTTGCGACAGCTAAAGATTTTTTAATAGAATTATCCAACACATGACCTAGAACTAGCAACTATTGTATTTGCCCTAAAGATTTGGAGACACTATCTTTATGGGAAAGATTTGTTCTATTTTTATATCACAAGAGTTTGAAGTACATCTACACTTTGAAGTAGTTAAATCTCGGGCAGCATAGATGGATGAAATTCCTTAAGGACTATGATTTCCAATTAAATTACCATCAATGGAAGGCCAACATCATGGCAGATACCTTAAGTAGAAAATTTAACAAACAAGATGAGGAAAAGGGTTAAACACATCAACTAGTTGAGGATTATAACTTGGTTGTGACTTCAAATGAGAAGTAGACATATCTTTACAATATGACTCACCAGCCAGATCTTCTGCATCAAATCAGAAATAAATAGAGGCAAGGCAAAATGGATTACAAATCTAATGGAGGGCGTTGAACAGTGCAAGCATACTAATTTCAAGATAGAAGCGAAGAACGTATTGAGACTTGGACATAGAATTTGCAAAAGAGTGGGCAAAGCAAAAAGACTAAACTAGAGGAAATCCATTAGACTAAGTATACAATGCATCCAAGTGGCGATGAGATGTATCAGAACCTTCAAAAGACTTATTGTTTGAGAGGAATAAAAAGAGACATAGTTAAGTATGTCTCTAAATATCTAACCTGTCACTAGGCGAAGGCATAACACAAGAAACCCATTGGATTATTAAAACCACGCCCAATCCTAGAATGAAAGTGGGATAATATTACCATGGACTTTGTCAGCGAGTTATCTAGAAATCAAAAGGGAGAAGATATCATGTGGGTGATTGTGGATTGTCTCACTAAGGTGTCACATTTCTTGCCCATTAGATCCACAAATGAAGGCAATAAGTTAGGAAAAGTTTATGTGAAGGAAATAGTAAGACTTCATGGTGTGCCTAAGACCATAGTGTTAGATAGAAACTCTCGTTTCACATCACAGTTCTAGCGTAGTCTATAGAAGGAGTTGGGCACTAGACTCACCATGTGCATAACTTTCCATCCATAAACAAATGAACAGTTTGAGAGAGTCATTTAGATACTATGAGAGATGTTGAGATCTTGTATCCTTGATTTGAAGGGTGGCTAGAGCAAGCATCTACACTTGGCGGATTTTGCCTATAACAACAGTTGTCTGGCAAACATAAAGATGACTCTTTATGAATCTCTAAATGGAAGACCCTGTAGATCACCCTCCTGTTGGGGCAACTTCAAAGACCATGTGTTTACAGGGCGAGATATAGTAGAGGAGATGAATAATCAAGTCAAATAAATCCATAAGAGATTGGCCACGACACAAAGTAGGAAGAAGAGTTACGTAGACAAGAAAGATTCATAAAAATTATAACCACATAATGGTGTGATGATAGATTTCATCGTGAGTGTTCCAACCGAGATGTGGCTTGCCATTTATTAAATTTCTTGATTTGGAACTGGGCATTTGAATTGACTCCACTTCCTCAATTGGTGAACTATGGGATTTGGATTGACCCCACTTCATAGATGAAAAGGTTTTGAGCGTTTGGATTGACCTCACTCCCTAGATTTGGAGCACTGAGGTGGATTTCTTTTGGTCTTAAGGTCAACTGATAAACAAGTAACTGTTTGAATCACCTAATCTATAAAAGTGCTTGACATGTATATTTTATTTTATTAAAATAATGATTTAAATATTTAGGATGATCCACTAGTCTCTTTGAGTTCACCCCTTTCTTTCTAACTTTTTAGTAAACCATTGATTAGAGGTTGCGTGGCTAGTAGGAGTTTACCTTGGTTGTTATTTCAGAGTTTACTTTCCTGATTTTATTTTCAGTTGGGTATGTTGGCCCCAATTTTCCCTTGCTAGATGCTTATTTGATTTAAGGTCATTGTAGACCTTGAACATTGAATTATATATCAAAGTTTCTTTGGTTTATTTCATCAAATAGATCACAGCGTGCCTACTAAAATGTTTACCCATTTCTCAGGTGGCCATTATGATTGTTGTTTCGCACATGTTGTTAACATGCCTACTATTGCTATTGTTGTTGATTCGAGGGCATTATGGTAATTTTGCCCTTCAAAATCAAACCATGGCTACAAGAGGGAGGTAGGGTGTTACAAAATATAACAAAAGCATAAGAGAACACATATCAAGTAAAACAAAGTACAAGTATTACCTAAAAATCTTCAAGAAAAGAGTGTAGAGGATTTACTTTTAGCCCCAACAAAAGACTTAACATTTCATGAACTAGAAGGCTAAAGAAAAACAAATATAAAGAAATGAAACATGAAGAAAAATGAGAAATAGGGAGAGCTCCAATGTGATCAAGAATAAAATGAAAAATGGGATGCCCCTCAAGTGTGGATTTGAGGGGTTTAAATAGTTGTTCCAAGGAAATGATGGACTAATAAGTGATTGTTCAAAAGTGATGACCTACTTACCTTTCTTGTGTAAAAGATGGTGAGAAATTCAACTAAAGGATAATATACGACTATGCATGGCAAGATACATCGGAAAGGGTGACTAATGCGAATGAAAGAGAACGGTGGTGTGTAAGAGAGACTTTCTCTAATGGTGATTATGTGAAAAAGAGAAATCAGATGGATTAGGATTAAGCTAAAATGGAAAATATAATAAGTAGGTTCTTGGGAAGGTTTCTTGACTAATCACTAACAACCTTGGTCCACTCACAAATCTAAACTCATCCATTAAATTACTTTTGGGATCCAGAACAAGGAAATGGTAGATGATGAAGATGTCTTCATGTGTCTTGAGATACCTCAAACCTTCATCTTGACCATGGATTTTTCTCGAGATTTATAAAATTTTTACTCTAATGATGGAGAAATGGGATGACGCCATGTGTCATGAATATAAGTAGGGTGATCTTGGCGAAATTGATGACCTCGAGGCTACAAAGCTTACATGCTCCATTATTATTATTTTTTCATGACATCTACTTTTCCTACAATTAAAATAATATCACATGATGAGTAATTAATTATAATTGATTTGTATAATGCATGTAGTTTGATATTAATTTATTTACTTCTTTGGAAATATATAAATTTATATAAAAAAGAAGTTAAATATATTTTATAATTAATTACTAAATAATAAGACTTAAAATATGATAACACTCAATTATAAGATAATGAATTTACTGTCAAAATGACCATAATTAACACTCCTCAACTTAGTTTTTGTCAGTCCCTTGACAAATAAAAAATGGTACAAATTAAAATTTTTAAAAAAGTTGAGAAAAAGAAAAGAATAAAATGCAATAGATGAAGAAATTAGTTCAAATGGTTGAAAAATCTTGACAAAATGGTAAGTGCCCACACCCCCCAATTTCAACATTTCATTATACACAATGAATTCAAAAGCATAAATGCACATATAATGGACTGCACAAGAATAAAAGGTAACAATTGGTATAACCTAAGATTTTAGGTTGAGCATAGTTAAAATTTCAACAAAATATGGTACGAAAAAAATATTAAGAATGATAATTAAGGTCTTGAAGAAGCATGAAAGTGGTCTCATTGGCGAACTAATCAAGATAATGGTTAAGTCTTCGAACATTGATAGTAAATATGATACCCAATTTAGGGTTCTCAATCTCAACAGGGCCATGTGCGGTAATGTGAAACAATGAATGGATCAATCTACTTGACTTCAGCTTGCCACGGAAGAAATGGAGTTGGGAATCATATAGTAAAACATTTTGTCTTGTCACAAAAGAATTTCTAAGAACATTTTTACCATGAAACTTTTTTATTTTTTTCTTTGTAAAGTTTAGCATCCTCATTAGAATCTCCTCTAAGCTCATTGAGTTCATTAAGTTGGTGCTTTCTTTAAGCTCCGACTTTTTTTAAGTCAAAGTTTAGGGTTTTTTGATGGCCCAATTACCTTTACATTCAAGCTCCATAGGGAGGTGACATGTTTTTCCAAATATCAAACGATAAGGCGACATCCTCGAAAGAGTTTCATAAATAGTCCTATAAGCCTATAATGCAATAGTTAGTGTGAAAGACCATTATTTATGATCTATGTTTATGGTCTTTTGCAATATATTTTTATCTCCTGATTAAAAACTTTGACTCGACCACTTGTTTGAGGGTGATAATATAACACCCCGACGTAGCCACCATAGAGTGACCCTTCTTTTTCCCAAAAGTGTTCTAAAGTGTTCCTAATCTATTTCAACCCTTTCCAACCAGATTCTCAAGCAAAGAATGAAGGAGAACTGCATATTAGTGAAGTGTTTGACTACTAGAATTGAACGAATGGATTACATGCAAGGTGAGGCATTCGTTTCACATAGTATACATGTGTTTTCATCATTGACTCACGTTTTCTAAGGAAATGCATTCTCCCTTAATTTAACAGCTAGTTGGAAGTGTTCAAAACACTCTTTTGAGGGGAACAAAGGAAAGAGCATTTGGAATTGAGGTATAATATGTTTTATTCAATATAATGCTAGTGTTGAGTCTAGTTTTAGTGTATTGAATCATTGTAAATGAGAGGATAGGAAGGAAACTTACACGAATGTGTAGTTTCTGGAAAATCGCTTTATTACCGCAGTAACGGACCATGGTAATACACTGTTCACGTAAAATCCTCCCTGGTTACTGCAGTAACGGGTAATGCATCCCAACCCTATTTTTTTTTTTTTAATTTTCATGCATAGATTAGAGTAACTGCAGTAATACCCTACTCTATCGCGGTGCATGGAAGAATAACATGATAGTACACACCTGATATTATCTAAATGCACATCAATTACTACTCAGATTAAGTGGACATTGAATTATGGCTTAAGAACACTGAATTATGATATCAAACATTATAGGTTGAGGATTTGAAACATCGAAACAAGGATTACAACAAGCGAAGCATAGCAACAGGTGGAAGTGATTACCTTGCTCCATAAAATTATTTGGATTTTTAATACTGAACATGATCTGTGTTTACATTTCCCGAATGCATAGAAGCATGGTAGTAAGTTATTTGAATGATGCATGATTGACATGATTCCATGAATATGGTATGACATGAGTTGCATGCTCTACTGATATATATATATATATATATATATGTATATATATGTATGTATGTATGTATGTATATGTATATTTATGTATGTATGTATTGCTATGACATGAGATGATTATTGCCATATTTAGATTTCTATGAGATAATCAACATGATTGAGTTACTACACAATGATGTGTTCTATGTGATGAAATGATAGTTATGCTTCTCATGAGATGTTTGGTAACATTCAAGCTAAGTCAAGAATTGAACTACGTACCGTCGCAGTGGTCCAAGGGGGACTGTGATCCTAGTTCTTTGTGATGAAGCGATGGGTGTGTCTTTCTTTTCTGGGTTGGGTAATGGGTGTGTTTTCCCGTCCCATTAGAATCTGATATGTACTACATTTTTCTTGTCTCCTTTGACTCGATAACGATGAGAAAACACCAGGATTAGGCCCTTTGGTCTAATTAATGACTATTGATAACTTCATATTTGATATGCCTAATGTTTGATAAGTGGTTGCATGTTCTGCATTTGATTTAAATAATGTTATGAATGTACTATATATGATCCACTGAGCTCTTGAGCTTACTCACCTTTCCATTTCAGGTGATACCTGAGGTGGTTCGTGTTGATAGTACTACTGAGTATTGTAGTAGTTGCAAACCTTACTGTTGAGGTTGTTATGGATTTTTTTCAATTATTTTAAGTACATTGGTTTAAACTAGGCAGATGACCCTTATTATTATTTTAGGTATTAATGTTTTTTTAGAAGTCGGTATTTTGCCACATGGGCTAGATTTTCGAATCTTATTTTAAAACTTTGGTATAAATTTTATTTGGCTTACTTATTGAGTTTATGATTCTTATTATCTCTTGAACTATCTCCAGTTGAGATAGTTTGATGATTTATTTATATGTCAGATCTAGTGTGTCTAGATGGTGTTTAATGAGAATTGAATGTCAGAAAAGTAACATCTCAATTCTTGGTAGATGACACGTGTACTGATATTTAATGACTTATGGGCGCGCCTCTCTATGCATGACCCCGATGTGACAGAACGAATGGATTCAAAACTGGGGTATTATAGTATTATTTCTCATGGCTCAATCCATGAAATGATACTGTATTTTAGATCTACTCTTGCAAATTCAAAACATGTTGTCGTGTAATACAATTTCATTACTTCCAAACCAAATGCAACCTATGTTCATACCAATAGTATGCTTACATTTAAATCATTTTTACATGTAAATATGTCATATAAATAACCAAGATAAAGAAATACTCATTGAATACCAACAACTTATCTCGTTGGGCACATAACTCACTTTCTGGGATCACAACTAGTCTCTTCCAAATATACTGTAAAGTCCAATAATATAATCCATAATTTCATTAATTATATATTTTCATGTGTATTAACTCTTATTTAATAAAAATCAGAGGTTTTGACATAATATCAATGTCCACATACTACAAAAAATAAATTACTCACCAAAATTACCGTCCAATCAAATTTTAATATTCATCCCAAAATTTAAGCTCCAATCCATCAAAATTATCCTATCAAAAATAATTTCATATGCACCAATCGAATTTAATTCATTTTTATAGGTAATTTCTAACGTATTTATTTTTTGTATTTAACCATATATATGCATTAAAACCCATGTATTAATGCGCATTAATTGGAACATTCTTAATAACCTTTAAATTGATTTTTGGTAACATAAAATATTTTTATAGGAGAAATAAAATAAATAGGCTTCCCAATTATATTTTTACTAATTTTTTTAAATTTTCATAAATAACACAATTAGTCAATTATTCACCAAAATTTCAATTAATACATGAATTTTGTGTCGATAAGTATGAATTTTTGTTCTCTACATTCTTATGGGAACCAATTAGAATTTTACTATGATTTAACATACCCAAAAGCTCTCTTAAGGTTATTCAACTTTGGGTATTTATTTTGGTGTCTATAGGATAAATGAATGAAAACTAACGACATATTGGAGATTTACATATCACTAGGAGTGTATTGGTATAATTTTTACAGAGTTTTACCCACAGTAGGGTAATACCCCATTTTTGGGTACTACTATAAAATATCACCTATAGTACAAATTATACCCCGAGGATTGTAGTGTGTTTCTTATTTAGCATTTTTGTAACAAGAAGTAGGAGAGATGGCTTATGTGCATGTCAAATCCGTCGAAAAATTCAGATATTCTTTTTTTTCCCTCTCTGTGTGCATTCTTCACTCTCAATTTCACGTTTCTGGAATTAACTTATAAAAGAATTGAATTGAGGAAGAGCAATCCCACCATCCCACTTACATATGTATGTTGTCCAACAAAATTACTCAACTACCACTACAATTAAACACCGCACCAACACGCATTTATATACATGCATGTTACCTAAAGTGAGCTAACCACCCACCTCATGCTTCACTTACATATTTTACATATGATACTAATTACATTTTCTCCACTACTTATATATTATATGTACCCATATATCATCCCATGCATTTTGTCTCTAATTATTATTATTTTTCACTCATTTCTTATCGTTATGCACATTAATAAATATTAATTTTTTGAATAATACCAGTTTATTATTTTTTGTACAACAATTATTTTTAATAACTAATTTAATTTAATTAATTTATACACTCAATGTGTATTTTTAGTTCATGTATGTAATTAACACGTAAGTACACGCCTACCCTGTACAACTAGGTATATTTATACACATTTACTTTCATTTAAATTAATTTATGTATCAAATTAATATATTGAGTGCTATAAATCACCCCAACTAAAGCATTTTATTCTCAAAATTTAAGTCAAAGGAACATACCTTAAGTAGTAAAAAGTTCTGAAAATTGCTTCGGCATCTTATCTTCATGCTCCCAAGTTTGATCTGCATGCTCTCGGGTTTGCTCTTCATTATCATGGAATTGTTTTGATGATTGGCCATTATTTTTTCATCATATGCTATCCTGCGCCAAGCAGAACTTCTCAAACAAGGTGTGACTGATAAGATTATTCTTGAGAAACTTGTTACTCGCTTCTCACGAAGTCTTTGAGATTGGTGGATTACTATTCAAGAATATAGACAGATTGTTTTCCTCCAACAATCTATTTTTGAATTCTTATCAATCCTTTACACAACCTTTGTTGGTCCTACTGATCAATATGTTGATCATGCACGAGAAAAATTTCTAAGCCAAATGTTGCTCCGTCAAACTCCAAGGTATGCAAGCGCATTACCAGAAAATGTCTAAACTCTTTTATCTCATCAAAGGGGTAGATGATAATAATTTGAAGACTGTGTTTCTCTTCTCATATTCGAGACCTATTGCGAATAAAGCCAGGGCTTTTATGCTCACCATCAAAAAAGGTACGAAGATTATACTCTTGGTGAGTTATATTCCTTTATTCACAATGGTCATGAGTCATTATGCACAGAACATGAATTCTTCCAACAAGCACAACGAATGGGAAAAACATTGTCTCAAGCATGTTATGATCTAAATTTACCAACAAGGTGTCATCCTTATGAGCCATATTCTTGGAAGAAGACTACACCGTATCCAAAGAATTCTTTTAGGTTCTCCAAGAAAAGGGTGTTTCGTAAAAAAACATCCTAAGTGGCGATTCTTAAAACACAAAGGTTCCAGAGGAAAATTCCCAAACACTAGATGCTTCATCGGCAAACAAAAGGACCATTTTGCTAAAAAAATGCCCTAAGAAGACAAAGAAGCATGCTATAGTCATTGAAATGATCTCACAACTCACAGACACGAAAGTCTTTGATGTTGACACTTTTTTTTCTCTTGAAGATGACTTCTCCCCTGATGGTTGTCTTTGGCACTGAAGCTTTTGTTTTGAATACTTCTCCCTCTCTCAATGGGATCTTCAACTTGCCCCATGCCAAGGTCTAGGTATATTTGTCCCCCTATCATAATCCTATTGTCCTAACAGCTTTGATTGATACATGAGCCTCTACTACTTTGATGCACCCCTCTGCATTACCCTCTGAATGGTGGAAGCTTTACAAATAAAATTTTAACACTGCTGGCAAAAATCCTCTTGCTATTACCCTAATCCGTAAGTCGGTGAAACTCAAACTTCACCCATTGCTTACCTTCAAGCATCGGATTTTGGGCGCCCTATCTCTTTCAAAGGACTTGATCATTGGGTATGACATTCTCCAACAAATCAAATAGCTCACATGGACGTCCCAAGGATTAAAAACAAATTCAACATTTGTCCCATGGATCTCTTCCATATCTCCAACAATACAAATACCTGATTCTCATCATATCCAAACACTCATAACAAAGCTCTCACAACGTTGTTGTGCAGGAAGTCATACGGACCTTTTACAAAAAATGCAACTATCCATTATGGTTCAAGGATGACTTCTTTATTTTGCTCCCTTTCAAGCTTAATAAAGATGTGAATCCTACCAAAGCATCTTACCATGGTATGCCTCATTCCTAGTTGACCTTAGCTGTCCAAGAAATTTAACAACTCAAAAATGAAGGATTAATTGAACCCACTGACTCTTCGTGGGCTTGTGAAGCATTTTATGTTAACAAAAGGTCTGAACAAGTTCAAGGAAAACTTAGGTTGGTTATCAACTACGAGCCTCTGAACATCTTTCCCAAAGATGAAAATTTTCCTCTCCCTCGTCCTGAAACTCTTTTTCAACATCTCTCAGAAGCAAAGGTATTCTCCAAGTTTTACTACAAATCAGGGTTTTGGCAACTAGGAATTGCTTATCCTAATAGGCCAAAAACAACTTTCGTCATTCCTAGACATGATTACCAATGGGAAGTCATGCCTTTTGGTCTCAAGACTGCTCCCTCACTCTTTTAGAAGACCATGAATCATTTTTTGGTACCAATCCGGGGTCAAGCTCTTATATATATTGATGATGTCCTCCTTTTTCAAAGGATGTGAATTCTCATGTCCTCCTGGTAAGCTAATTTTATGATCTATGTATTTCTTATGGACAAATGCTCTCAGAGAAAAATATGCAACTTTTTCAAATGACAATTGAGTTTCTTGGAATGTAAATCACTGAAGGCCAAATTACTCTTCAACCTCGTATTTCTCTAAAGCTCTTGGATTTTCCTGATGTCTTGCCAGACAAGATTTCAATCCAACAATTTTGGCTTCATCAACTATATGGGTCTCTTTATCAAGGACCTCTCTCAGCATACCAGCAAGTTATCTGCCCTACTCAAAAAGTCTCCTCCTCCATGGCAAGATGAACATACTAAGGTCGTGGTGGCCTTAAAACGTAAGGCCTTGACTCTTCCTCGTCTAAAGATCCCAGGCTCTAGGTTACGCATCCTCCAAACAGATGCCAGTGATGAACACTAGGGAGCCATCCTATTTGAAGAACTCTTCGACAAGTCTAGACGCCTCTGTGGATACAAAAGCGGCACCTTCAAACAATTTGAATTTCATTACCATTCCACTTTTAAGGAAATTATGGCTATCAAAAAGGGTATAGAAAAATTTTAGTTCCATATTGTTGGACTTCATTTCCTTATTAAAATGGAAATGTCAAGTTTTTCCATAATGTTACACTTTAAACAAAAAATGTTATCCAGTCCACAACTTCTCCGGTGGGCAAATTGGTTTTCCCAATTTAACTTATCTGTTAAACACATTCCCAAAAAAACTAACGTCCTTGCAGACTTCCATTCTCAACACAGATCGGCACATTTCATTGGAGTTATTGGCTCTTCCTCATCCAATCTAGATCCTTCTAATGGCTCAAATCCACCCCCCCCCCAATCCATTAGATTTTATTTCATCTCTTCCTACAAAGCTCCAAGAAATCATATTTTGGAAGATCCATGATCAACCTACTATTGATGGTCATCTTCAGGCCATGAGAAGAAACCATGGAATGGTTTTTGGTCATATTCCTCCTCTAACCAAACCATACCTTTTTCTTTTCTGCCTACCAAATTTCTATGACTTCTCCAAAGAGGCCTATTGTTATCTTATGCATGTCATTAGATCATGGTGGATTGGTTTTAGCCTTCAAAAAAAGTTATTATGTGCATATTTTTTTCCAAATGAGCCTCTAATATTCTACTTTAGGTCCTAACCAAACCATGTTCTACAAATTCCTCATGCATTTTATAGATCATGCAACTTGGTTATAAGGTACTACAGGAATGGCCACAACACTTTGTCACCATCATTTTCTTTGATCCTCTTGCTTCCAGAACAGGAAGTACAAACATAGGTGACGACTCTGTAGCTGGTGCAGACCAATTATTTAACTATAAAATACTTCGGTCATTTCCTCTATTTTAATCCATATGCACACTGTTCACCCTCACATGCCCTTAGTGGACGCAATCTCGAGTTCTTTCTGGCCTTTGAAGCCCCGTACTAGCCACACTTTCACAATTTTCAACACTTTTAGTTAGATTTGATGTACTAGAATGAAGACTCTAGTCTCAATAGTTAGACCACTTACATGCATTATCTATATCCATCGGCCTTATTTTATGGTAAAGCAGGCCTTGGTAAACTAGAGAATCACCTTTATGACAAGCTGCACGAATTATTTAATGCATACTTGTCTGAACATCCTTCTCATCTGGGAGGTTTAGCCAAGTCAGTGAGCACTGTCACGTGGACAGATATGACTCCTCATCAGAAGATAGTGGATAAAACTACAACCTTCTCAAAGTTCCTGATTCTGCTTGTATGACCCATGTGCTTATCACTTTCCTAGCTAGCACACTTGACACTGCAAGAAACAATAATAGAAGATGCTCTAGTAAATGACAATGATATGCGCATTCTACTGTACTCAAAGCACATTTGTCAAAGCCTACTTACTAGGTAGTACGCAGAGCCCTTATCCCTCTACTTTGTCTTCTAGTTTTTGCTTTCTCTATAAATAGAGAGCCATTTTCTTTAAGATGGGATCGAAGAAGAGTCTTATAAGATCTTCCTTTAAGTTTGTTTAAGTCCTCTTGTAAGTTTTCTAGCTTTCTTATAAAATGTTCTTCACACTCATTGGGTGAATGTCTCGGTTGTCTTCAGTGGTTGACACTCTGCCTCTTCGGTTGGTCATTATCCTTGTAATCCTTTTTATTATAATAGTAATTGTGTGTCGATGTTTCTGTGTTATCTCAGTGTATGATTCTTTAGGATGGATCTTTATTACAGAAAAAAAGGAGAAATAATTTCAAAGTTATATATTGTAATAACCCAAAATTTTGTCAAATAATTAAAGATAAATAAGTTTAATGAAATTAAATGAAATACGTAAAGTGAATTAACTTTGAAGATTTTAAGAAACTTTTGGGTGCAAATTATGGGTAGGCAAATGAAGCCTTAATTTGATATTTAAATAAAAATGTCAATTAAGTACAATTAATTATGAAATTTAAAGAGTTACTTTCATTTCTTAAGAAATAAAGTATATATATATATATATATATATATATATGTTAATGTGTGTGTGAATAATATGTGTGTTAAATACTAAATATTTTAGGAATATGTATTTGAATAAAAATGTAGTATGCTTATATTTATCTAAAATAAGTATAACATTATATAAGTATCAATTTATAATTACATAAATAATGAAATGATCTATAAATAAAAATATATGAAAATAAAGAAATGAAAAATGTAGATTATTAAATTGTTGGCATTAAAATTATTAAACAAATAAAAAAATTAAAATAAATACAATATTAAAGAAATAGAAAGGGAAAAATATTGGTAAGTTAATAAAATAGGACATGTGCAATAAACTATGTTTACATCAATTAGAAAGTGTATAATTAGCAAATTTCGGATAATCGCAACCTTAGAAGGTAATTTTGGTAATAGAAACTACATCCAACGGCCAAAAACGTGTAATCCGCATGATCTAAGATCCCACGACCACGATCAAGTCTGCACCAAATGCTTGGATGCACCGAATCACTGAGATCCAACGGTCCACAATCAATCTGCCAATCCAACGAACGAGATCAAAACCAAACCAGCGCCCAGATGCACCGAATCATCAAGATCCAACGGCCCACGATCGATCCATTAGATCCAACGGCTCACGATGCAGGCGCATTCGTTGATCGCAAATGTACTACACTCGAAGTTGATCCAATGGTCCAGGTGAGTTTCGTTGATCACGAACAAAGATCCGGTGCTGCGTTCGAGGACGATTCGACGATCTGCGACATTTTCATTGATCGCAAATGGATATGCTGCACTCGAGGATGACCTGACGATCTACAACAATTTCGTTAATCATGACCATGATCTGAGTGCTGCGCTCGAGGAAGATTATACGACCCTGATCGAATGCTCTAATTAAAATTACAAAAAATAACGAAAAATTCAAAAAAAATTTCTAAAATTTGAAAATTGGGTTTCTAAATTCTAAAAAAATTATCCAAATACACTTGCTATTCTCCTATACTTGGGAGGCACAGAATTTTGAAGAATTGGCAAGTTTCCTACAAAGAGAACACCTCAAACTTATCATTCTATGCAATTTTGAACTCTATATAAAGGACCCCTAGTGCTGTCATTATTTTGATCCCAAATCAAGGGCATACTAGTCCCTCTTAACTCTCTCTGGCCTTCTTCTTGGCAATCTCCTCAATTCTTGAGTAATCTTGAACTGTTCTTGAGTGTTTTTGGGAGATCTTAAGTGTTTAGAAGCTATGAATTAACCAAACTTTGCCGGATTTCAAAGTGTGCAGAAGAGACTTATTTAAGGTGGAAATGATTTCTAACTTCTACTTCTTTATTTTATTTTGAATAAGTCTTGCATGTTTGATGATGTCTTGAAGATGATTGATTGAATATATGTTTTAATATGCGCGTTTTATTTATTTGTTGTGCCATGAATATATATGTTATGCATGTTTAGAAATCAAGAATAATGATGCATGATAAGCATGAATTGTGCCATAAATAAATATTTAATAATTCATGTTATGTCTATGTTATATTGATGGTTTAATTCGATATTGTGTGTTTTATCACTAATAAAAGATTAAATAATGATCCTAACCATGTACCGGCGTGATGATGGGCTGCATAGCGTCATCGTGTGTGTTCCACCCCGATCTGGCTTGCCGGCTTACCATTGATGATTTTGAACTAGGTTTCCAAGAGTGATACCACAACATAGATATTGGGGTTTGAGTTCCCAAGAGTGATTCTCTCTCCTAACGATGTGGAACACAGAGATTAAACTCTTTCGATCTAAATGTCAAGCATAAACAAGAAATTTGTTTGAATCGCCTAATTTACAAAAGTTTTTGATATGCTTAGTTTGTTTGAATTGAAATTATGATTTAAATATTTATAAAGATCCACTGGGCTATGTACTCACCCCTTCCTTCTATTTTTTAGGTAATTAAATTACATAAAGACCATGAATATTAATTAGGTTCTTTTTTTTTCGAAAGTTTCTAATTTTTATGTAAGGGCATGTTGCCCAAGTTTTGAATCTTCCACTGTAATAGTTTTTCTTCAAGATCAAATTATGTATTCAATTTTATTTAATTAATTGAGTTTATAAATTTCATTCATTTCTAGTATTATTGCCTTATTAAATTCTTAAATTTAAGTGATGTACTGTCAAATACAATTAAGGCATGAAATGAGTGAAATAAAAAGTTAAGTGTGTGTTACTTGTAAAGTAACACCGGCTTGGCCCGCCTTGTGGTAAAGTCCAAATTGAAAGTCTCGGGGGTTGGGGTGTTACATCCCTGATTTGATGCAATAGGTTCGATGGCAAGACTTGCTATGAGATAGGCTTATCTTTCATTTAGGGTCATACCTATCCTAAAGTTCTCAGTCTATTGAAAGTTTTTTTTTTGTCGTACCCCACCTCCTACTCAGTGGACTTTATCACACATCAGGTCTCGAGGCCGTTATCTTAAGTGACTAACACTTTCTTGAATATTTAAAGTGAGGCAACAAGAGTTCTTAAGGAAATTCTTTTCTTTAATTGGAAATTACAGGTACAAAACCTTATTCAAAGACAAAATAAATGCTAACATATAGCAAGTCTTAAGAACTCTCTTTCACTAATTATATTCCAAAATTTAAGTTTTTTTTTCTAACATTAGACTACTAGGGTTTCTACAGATAATATTGATCTTCTTGGGCCTCCACAGTAAACATTTAGGCATAGTTCTGACCACAACCCTGATTCTGCCCTTGGTTGGCATTCTGTAGTTGCTATCTACCCTAAGAATGATCATTCTGACCTCCTCCCTGAGTATTCTATGGCTAAGGTGCCTGAGTGTAATTGGGCAATCCTTAGCAAGATGGCCCTTGTGTTTGTGCACATATCACAACCATTGCCTCTTGCCTTATTTTCTAGACTCGTTCTTGGCCTGCCCCTATTTTGTTGAGCCTTACCACTCTTATTCTTTTTCTATAACCTGTGATATTTTTCATGCAAATGCCTCTTATTCTTTCCTCTCAACCTTTGCTCCATGTCGAGTTCTTGCTCGAGGATTAGAGCTCTTTCCAAGACATCCCTATATGTCTTTAAGCCCAAGTCATAACCACTTGGTGGATCTCGATCTTGAGACCCTGAGTAAACCCATTAGCCTTCATCCTCTCCTCCCAGATCAGTTCCTAAGATAACTTGGGTGGCTCAGTAAATTTCCTCTCATACTTAGTCAAGGTGAGATCTCTCTAATTAAGTCTTAAAAGTCTTCTTGTAGCTTTCTTAGGGTAGTATTTGTAAAGAACTTGTCATAGAAGATCTATTTGAACTCTTCCCAGTTCATCTTTTGTAACACCCCAACCCCCACATTCTTTGAGTTTGGACATAACCACCATTATTTTGATGGTGGACTCAACCAATTGGCGGGTTGAGTCATGTTACTTTACAAGCGACACACACTTGACTTTCTATTTTTCAATACCTCTTGCCTTAGAGTAAATTCAATAATACAAATTCACATATAATAAAATCAAGGCAATTAAAGGTAAAGAAAAATTCAACTTCTTTATTAATAAAAGAAGAAAGTACATAGCTTTCTAATTCAAGAATAAACCATTA
>JAJIYU010003218.1:0-27489 GCA_030144865.1 Tinospora cordifolia | reverse complement strand
AAGCCAGTATTAATTTACAAGTGATTCACACTTGACTTTCTAATTCTTTTATCCCAAGTCTTATTGAATATTCAGAGTACTTAACTCACTTAGATTCAAATAATTAATTCACCAAGACAAAACAATTAGAGATAAAAGAAATCTTTAACATTCTTTATTATTTGAATAAAGGAAAGAATACATAACTCAAATGAAACTATTATAGTGGAAATCTTAAATTCAAATGTAGTGGAATATCAAAATTGGGCAAGATCCCCTTACATAAAAAAATATAAACTTTCTAAATAAAGATATCCTATCTATTATCATACTTCTTTGAAGGTTCAATTCTCTAAAAGATGAAATTAGGAAGAATGAACACATAGCTTAGTGGACCATTAAAAAAACAAAATTATTGTTTCAAATCAATGAAACATCCAATTTCAGACATTTACAAGCATTAGGCATTTCAAATAGTTTCTTGTTAACAGTTGTAAAATAGACTGAAAGGGTTTCGACCCTTGGTGTTCTTATCAAAACACCTTCCTTGAGTAAAATGGCATTCCTTTATGCCAAATTTCATTTGACTTAGGGTTACATGAATATTCCAAGTATTTTGGGACCTTATCCATGTGAACTAATCAAATGTAAAGAACGCCCATAGTAATCCCTGTGGATCATTGTGACAATACGTGGTTCTTATCATTAATCACATTTCTTTAATCAACATTCATGAATTAAATAAAAACATGAAAACATTACATTTATGCATCATATATCAAAACAAATCTAAGCATGTGAAACCTAAGCATGACATGGTTTAATGATGATTGAACATGGTATATGTTCTAAACTGAAATTGAAATAAGCATGATAAATTGAATCTAACACATGCATGAACATCTAATTAATTTAAAACAAAAAAGTAGAAATTTAGAAGTACTTCCACTTTTGTTGATCAAAATTCAAAAATTTGGCAGCACTTCAACACTTCAACATGTTCAAACCCTCAAGAACATTGAAGAACTGAGTTTTCCACACTCAAGAACACTCAAGAATTGAAAAGAGGTGCCAAGAGAGATGCTAGAGAAAACAAAAGTGATCTTATCAGCTCTTGCTTTGGAATGAAGAGAATGAAAGCACAGGGGGGCCTTTATGTAGGTTTTCAATATGCATAGAAGACGATTTTGAGTGTGCTCATATAGCAACTTTTCATTTCTCTTGTGTGGACATTTTGGCATGTGAATCTTTGCAATTTCCCCATGGTGCACACAATTTGGGCATGTGAGCAATTAAGGTTTCCTTTTCCTAGTGTGAACACATGTTTTGAGCCTTATTTAGTTTCCTTTTTATGTGTGAACACAAAGTTTGAGCTTTGTTTGATTTCCTTCTCACGTGTGAACACAAAGTTTGAGATTGATCAAGTTTCCTTCTCATGTGTGAACACAATCTAGGCTTGAGTAACTTGCCCATTTTATTTCCTCAGGCATCAAGTACTTGCGTGCACACGAAAACTTTATTTGTGAAACCCTCTAATATTGAAAACTCCAATTCTTGGTTTCTTTTGTGTGCTCATGGGCAAACTTCTACCTTCTAATATTGAAAACTTTCTATTTTGTTTTCATTGTGCACACATGTGAGCAACATCATTTTGGGACTTTCTAATTTTCCATCTTTCCTTTTTCTCTTAGATGTGATATCATGTAAATGTTTCTATTTTCCATTCCTTCTTTATTCTTGTGGGATGCACCACTATGTGGGTAAATGTCTCTATTTTGTATTTTCTCTAACATGAGACCATGCTTTTGAGCAACTTCCTAATTCCCTTCTTATGATACCCATATTGATAAATGGACTTCTACTGAATTAATTGGACATAAAATTGAAGGGAATCATTTCATTTTATTTCCTACAAATTTTTTAGGGTATTACAATCGAGCTCACTACTCTTAACATTTTAGGTTCGTCCAGTGTGGATAAAGGGAAAGGCATGGTGATCGCGTAATCTTTCTTATAGTCCACATTAGGTTGTTTTGTTGCTTTTGTTACTTTCGTAGTTTAAATCAATATGTACAAGTTTTGAAAAAAATTAAAGTTGAACTAGACTCTACTAATGTAAATAACGGTAAAGACTTCCACTGTTGTTACATTATTTTGCTTATATTTTATTGTTGCACTTTGAATACTATAAATGATTTGATGGTGAAGCTTAATAGTTGTCAGCAAGTTTGGCTGAAGAGTAGACTTGACTAATTATTGTGCTAGTCGGGCCGCCCATAAGTGGTTTCAAACAACAATGTTGGTATCAGAGACTAATTTTTTTTAAAGTTGAAAATTAAGTAGAAATATATGAGTCCAAAAGTTCTATTTTCAAAACTTATTTTCGAAAATAAATTGTATAGTAGTGGTAAAATAATCCTAAGGGGTACTATGTTTGCAAGTTTGACATTGACAACTGATTGTATGCGAATTGCATACTAAGATGCCACCTAGACTTGGTAGACCATGGCAGGTATTGCAAGATCCTGCCCCTCCTTGGGATCATATACCAAGCTTTGTACCACCACTTGTTGAGAATGATGTAGTCCAACGACTCGAAGAACTTATTCGGGGACAAGGGAAGTTAATCCAATCCTCTAATGCTGCACTACATTAGAGGATAGATGGGGTTGTGGCTATTATGCAGTGATAGGACCTCCTGCAGCTCGTACTCCACCTATAGTCAAGCTAACTAATGGGGATGATGATGATGAATTTGAGGAGGAGGTTGAGGCTCCCTATAAACGTCGCAAGGAGAGATAGAGGAGAGAAATTTCTCATGAGAGATTACTAGAAAGGTTTGTAGATATGAAACCTCAACCATATTAGGGTGGTGTTAATATTTAGCGAGCAGAGGATTGGCTATTGAATGTTGAGAAGATAATATGATCGATAAAGCTATCTAAAGAAAATCAGGTGTTGTTATCTACATAGACATTAGAGGGTGATGCCCGTAGATGGTGGTTGTCAATTCTGGCTACTGAGCTCGTGGTTGAGACTTGGGCAAAGTATAGAAAACTATTTTTGGAGGCTTTTGTTCCTGCTTCTGCTAGAGAGCACAAGAAGATGCAGTTCTTAGCCTTGTGATAGGCAATATGACAGTCTAGGAGTACACTTACAAATTCGTGCATTTAGATTTTTATGCTCCAAGGCTTGTATCTAATACAGCAGAGATGGCTGAATTTTACAGTCAAAGGTTAAATAGTGATATTTGACGGGCGATACATGGTTCCGATCTAGAGTTGCTAAAGCACTGAACTCTAGAATATGAGGCAGATAGTCATGATGAACTAATATAGTTGTCGATTGTCCCAAGCAATACCATGTAGATTTCAACACTAACTACTAGTAACCAAGGTCAGTGGCAAAGGAATAGAGGTTACAGGAAGAAGAAGATTATTTTGGGATCGACTAGCACGCCACAAACTCAGCCTACCATGACGATGACAACTATCACTACTCCTATCCAGACATTTGAGTCATGAGTGGCAGTACAATCTAGAGGAGGAGCCCAAAGAGGAAGCTGAGGTAGGGGAGGAAGAGGCTTAGAATGTAGGCCATCGACACTGGTAATACAGATGTGTCAGCCAACACGGATAGGGCAAGTAGTATGGAGACAACCTTTCACCTATTATCCATGTGGGCAAATTGGGCACAAGACATCAAAATGTCCTACCCTATCAACCTCATCGATGTCCAAAAAGGATATTGAGAGAGACAACACAGGCAGTCACTCAACCTGATCTAGAGGCTACCAAGACTTTGGTAGAAGGTGTCGTCTCTATTTTGCATTCCACTTTATATGTGTTGGTTGATGCTGACTCTACTTTATCATTTATATCTGGACTTGCTATTGATAGATTAAAACTTAGACTAGTTAAGGCATCCACTTGTTTTGTATTAAGTACTGTTACGGGGGAATGTATTTATCTCAATATGATTTGTGAGCATTGTGTGATACGTGTCAGTGACCCTGAGACAATGGTAGATCTGCGAGTATTAAATTTTTTGGAGTTTGATGCCATTCTAAGCATAGATGGGCTAACTATTTATCACGCTTATGTTGATTGTTATACTAAGCATGTAGTATTTCAGATCCCGAATCGACCTGTAGTGGTGTTATAGGGTAGAGGTTTAGATAAACCTAACACTCAAGGCAGATTAACGACACCAGAGGAGATGTGTGCCTCAATGAGTGTGGTTGCCGTAAATACTAGTAAGCCTTCCACACTGAGACTTGATGATATTCCTGTGGTATGTGAGTTTTCTTAGGTATTCCCTAATGATCTACTCGGCTTGCCTCCTAAGTCAAAGACCAATTTTATCATTGAGCTAGTCTTGGGGACTGAACCAATTTTAATATAGCTCCTTACTGTATGACACCTAAGGTATAATACCCCAATTAATGAATGAATTATAAAATTTTGGGAATTTTAAATATAAAAGATAAATTAAATAAATAAATTAAAAAATTATAAATGCTTCACAATCATGAAATACATGTGAAAATAAACTTGGGATAATTGTAAAAATTAATAGCAAATTCAGAGAATATCATGAAAACACAAAAATATGACAAAAGGTTATGATTATCGCAATAATGGATTGGATTACTGTGGTAATGCTTGAGAAAACTAGAAATGTGTAAAAATTGCATTGTTCTGATTACTATGGTAGTGGAAATCGTTACCGCGGTAATGCTATTCAAAACTAAAAAATCAATGCATTCTGGTTACCATGGTAGCCTACTGCGGGAATGCGCCAAGAAATCCTAATTTTGAGAAGTTAATCATGCAATTACTATGGTAATTAGAGTCATTACCACTATAATACGTAAAAATTATATATGTGTGTGTGTGTGATTTCGTGCAGAAACCTTAATTTTTATACACAGTCGTGTAGAAACCTACCTAACCGCCACATACCGACCCTTCATCTTCCCAAAGGCATTCTTAAATATTTCGAATCTATTCAAACCCTTCTCTATTGGTTTCTCAAGATCAAATTCGCGAAGAACAACATCAATAAGGTTGGATCTGAGTTGAGGCACAACTCAGAGCTGTTCATGCAAAAGTAAATCACAAAACTTCACTTGTAAACTTGTTTTCTTAGCATTATGTATCATTTATTAAGTGTTTACACGTTTTTCTTTAAAGCACAAGTGATTTCAAGGTTACAAGACCTTGTTTTGGCGAGAAACAAAATGGAAAAGTATAGAACGTCGAAGTATAAAGATTTCCTTTAGTTTGATGTGTGTTTTGACCTAAATGACTGTGTATTAGAGAGTCAAACACATGGGGAAACCACGAATAGGACAATGCATGCACAAGCATTGCATTTTTTGAAAATCTCGTAGTTATTGTGGTAACAGACACACAAAATACGAACCCCTCTGGTTACCATGGTAACTGACCGCAATAACGTGTTGAAAAACTAGTATGCGCATTGGTTACCGCAGTAACATGTGTCACCGTTTCTGGCTTCGTGTTACTGTGGTAATGCATCCTAGATCTTGTTTTTCAAATTTCATGCACAATTCCGAGTGACCGTGGTAGTACCCTTCTCTACTATAATAGACAGAAGAAGAACAAAATATTACACACTGGATATTACGTAGATGCACACCAATTACTACTCAGATTAAGTGAACATTGAAGCATGGTTTAAGGGTATTGAATTATGATACCAAACCATTATAAGTTGAGAATTTGAATCATCGAAACAAGGATTAGAATAAGCGAAGCATAGCAATAGGTGAAAGTGATTACCTTGCTCCCTAGTATTATTTGAATTTTAATGCTGAACAAGTAGTGTGTTTACATTGCTTGAATGCCTAGAAGCATTGTAGGATGTTGTTTATGTGATTCGTGAATGACAAGAATGCATGAATGCTAGAATAACATGAGTTATATGTCCATGTTCGATGTTAACAATGCTTTTTAACATGAGATGAGTATTGTTTTACTTATGTTTCTATGAGATGATCAACATGATTACATTAGTGTACAATGATACTTTATACATGATGAAATGATAACTATGCTTGTCATGAAATGTTTGTTAATACAAAAGCAAAGATAAATTAAGAATTGAACCACATAACTTCGTGGTGGTCTATGGGGGATCAATGTGGGTGTTCTCACGATAAGGAATGATGGGTTCGCTCCTAGTTCCCGATGATAGAACTATAGGTGCGACCCTAGTTCTTTGGTGATGGAGCAATGAGTGTGACCCTAGTTTCCAGGTTGGGTAATGGTTGTGTCCCTGTATCATTGGAATCTGGCATATTGTGCATTTTCCTCATCTTCTCCATAATGATGAGAGAACACTAGGGTTAGACCCTTTGGTCTAATTAAAAACTAATAAACAATTGAATGTTTGAAATGCCTAATGTTTGATAAGTGGTTCCATGTTCTGTGTTTGATTTAAATAATGTTATTCATGTACTGTGTATGATCCACTAGGCTCTTGAGCTTACCTCACATCTTCATTTTAGATGATCTTTGAGATACTTTGAGTTATGGTACGATTGGGTGTTGATTAGATACTCACAGATTTCACTAGGGAGGTTGTGATTTGAATTGGTTTATTTCTATTTATGAACATTAGTTGAACTGGGCAAATGACCCCTTTTTATTAGTTTTTTCTTATTGTTTTTAGGAGTTGGTATTGGGCCAAATAAACCTATTTTTAGACTATTAATTGAACACTTTATTCTAGTTTTATTCAGTTTAATCCATGATTTTTTATGAAATTTATTATATTTTATCTCTTATTGATATCTTTTGGTGTGTCTAAGAGATTGATCAATTATTTATATAAAATCTGGTATGCCCATAAGATATTTAACGAGAATTGAATGTGAAAAAAGTAACCTCCCGGTTCTCAGCAGATGATATATGTGCCGACATTTAATGGCGCATCTCTCTATACATGATAGAAATGAAGGACAAGAACTAGGGTGCTACATAAGGAGTTACAGTAGTTGAATGCTTTGCTAGAAGAATTACGAGACAAGGGTTTTGTTCGACCTAGCATCTAACCTTGGGGAGCTCCTATGTTGTTTCTAAGAAAGAAAGATGAGAGTTTTCGCTTGTGCATCGACTATAGACGGTTGAGTAGGGTGACTACAAAGAATAAATACCCTCTTCCTTAGATTAATGATTTGTTGGATCAGTTGAAGGGTGCAAGAGTATTCTTAAAGATTGATTTGCGTTCGTGGTACCATCAGCTACGTGTTGGGAAGAAGATATACCAAAGATAGTTTTTCAGACTTGTTATGTGCACTATGAGTTACTAGTTATGCCATTTGGTGTAACGAATGCCCCAACGATGTTCATGGATTTGATGCAGCAGGTGTTCAAGTCGTATCTTGATAAGTTTGTGATAATATTCATTCTTAACATTTTTATCTACTCGAGGTCTAGAGAGAAGCATGGAGAACATTTTAGAGTAGTTTTATAGACTCTGTAGGAACATCACTTGTATTCAAGGTTAAGTAAGTGTGATTTCTGGTTAACAAAGGTCAAGTTTTTAGGTTATGTGGTTGGAGTTGAGGGTATCTCTATTGATTTGGCCACAGTCAAAACAATTGTTGATTGGCCGAGACCTACCATAGTGATTGAGATTCGTAGTTTTCCGGGTTTGGTAGGTTACTATAGGAGATTCGTACAAAATTTCTCCTGCATCGCAGTACCGATGACTAAGCTAACGCAGAAGAATTTACCTTTTGTATGGGATGATAACTATGAGCATGTTTTTCTTGAGCTTAAACAAAGGTTGACAATTGCACCAATTCTTGTTTTGCCAAAACGGGGTCAAGAGTTAGTAATTTATATTGATTCATTAGGATTAGGACTTGGTTGTGTGTTGATGCAAAATGACAGGGTTATAGCCTATGCTTCAAGACACTTAAAAGTTCATGAGAACTACCCTATTCATGATCTAAAACTAGTAGCTATTGTTTTTGCGCACAAGATTTGGCAATATTATCTTTATGGTGATCTTAATGTGAGGCAGAGGAGGTGGATGAAATTACTGAAGGATTACAATTTTAATATTTAATACCATCTTAGAAAAGCTAATGTTGTGCCCAATGCACTTAGTAGGAAACAGGTTGAGATCATGTATATGGCTACACATATGTCTCAAGAATGGAGATTGATGGAGTATTTGAGTATGATGAGTATCCATGATGCGTCCATCGAGACCAAAGTCAATGCACAGACTATAGCTAGTCGGTATAGTTATGTGAGATCACAGAGGGACAACCTCATGATGTTCATCATATGATGTTTAGGGCATGGATAGATTACACTTCCATAGAGGAGTGGTCAGCAGATTCTGATGGTGCACTAAGGTTTAGGGGTCGGTTATGGGTACTAGATGATACACAACTTAGGTGCAGTGTACTCGAGGAGTTACATAGGTCTAGATGTACCTTCATCTAGGTGCCAATAAGATGTATCAAGATGCTAAATATACATATTGGTGGCCTGGAATGAAGAGAGATATTATGACTTTTGTTCAAAGACGTGATGTATGTCAGCAACTTGAGGTTGAACATTAGTAACGTAGTGGTTTGTTGCATCCATTAACAATATCAGAGTGGAAATGGGAACACATTACAATGGATTTCGTGGTAGGATTACCTTATACCCAGTAGAGGCATAATGCTATATGGGTTGTGGTTGATCTATTGAAAAATCTAAACATTTTCTCCTAATGCATAGTAAGGATTCCGTCGATGGGTTAGGTCGACTTTATATCTGAGAGATTATCAGATTACATGGGATACCTATGTCCATTGTGTTAGATAGAGATGCTAGGTTCATGTCTCGTTTATGGTAGAGCTTGCAGACACAATTAGGAACGAGGGTGAACTTGAACACAACTTTCCATCCATAGACATACGAGCAGTCTGAGAGAGTGATCCAGGTTTTGGAGGATATGCTCTGTGCATGTGTTCTTGATTTTGGGGGTAGCTGGGAGGATCATTTGGCATTATGTGAATTTGTTTATAACAACAACTACCAGTCGAGTATTGGTATGGTGTCATTTGAGGTAATGTATGCCTGACCATACGAGTCTCCTGCTTGTTGGGCCGAGCTTCGGGACATAGCTATTTTGGGCCCTACTTTTATAAAGGAGTAAAATGAGAAAATCTCGCAAATCCATAAGAACATAAAGGAAGCTCAGGATCAACAAAAGAGTTAAGCAGATAACCAAATTAAGGTCCTTGACTTCAATGTTAGTGATTATGTATTCCTTTGAATTTTCCCTCGTAAGAGGTACTCGGTTTGGCATTTCAAAAAAACTTGCTTTGAGACATATTGGACCTTTCGAGATTCTCGAGAGAATTGGCTACGTAGCATATTGATCGACATTGCCACCTTAGTTAGCAGGAGTACACAATGTCTTTCATGTGCCAATGTTGAGGAAGTACTACCTCAATGCCTCACATGTGATTAACTGGAGACGTGTGGAGTTGCAAGATGATTATACCTACGATTAGGCTCCGATAACTATCCTTGATCGAGTCATCAAGAAACTGTGCAACAATGAGATACCGATGAAACATCTATATTGGCAGTTTCATGGTGTCGAACAGGACACTTGGGAGCGAGAGGATTGCATAGCGAGTCACTTCCCTGAGATTATGAGAGTTATTCCTTGATCTCTTATTGTCTTAGTAAATTTCAAGGGGAGACTGTAACAACCCGTATTTTTGGACATTGAATTGATAGGTTCGACATATAATTTCATATATGAATCAATGAATTATAAATAAAAATACATGATTTTACAATAATTGTATAAATTAATGAGTTGTATTTAATAGAAAAAATATAATATAATAAATACTAATTGATGTATAAAATATTTAATGCATTAATTAATAAAAATAAATAAATAAGTAAATTAATTAGTTAAGGAAATAATATATAGTTGGGCGGATGAATTAATAAAGAAATAAAGAAATAAATATATAGATATAGATGAGCACATACAAATAGAGAAATTATAATTTAAAAGAGAAAAAAAAAGAAAAGAATAAGACAAAAAAATTAAAAAATTGTGTTTCTCTTAATGAATGGGTTGTGTAGGGATCACCAACGTGATGTCCATGTTGACTCTTTGAGGTTGATGTAAGTAATGAGTAGGACCATTGAATGTTTGCCAAGTGGCAAAAATGCCATGTCAACTAGCCAGCATGCATGTTTATTTAAAGAGCAACTTAGTGAATGAGCACTCCACTTTATGATCATTTGAGCATGCTTACATAACCTAAGTATGCATGCTGGGTGATAAGTTTATATTGTTGGAAAAATGGGTTAACTTGCATAGTGTTCATGGTGGTTTGCTAATATAATTGTACATAATTAAGCAAGTAAATTAGCATGTTAGGCTCTAAAACACCCCTAGGCCATAGTTTTGGGTAGTTAAATTAAATTAGGACTCTAAGATTGGGGTTAGGACAAGATAAGAACATGATCACCTCAAAATTATCCAAAAACAACTCAAACTCTATCATCTTATCCAAGGGGTGGCCGATTTCTTTAATTCACAAAACACAAAGTCGACTTCCCTCCTTAATAACCACCAAAGTTGATTTTTCTCTCCCTCATATACTCTTCTAAAATGGCGAACAAGAAAAACACACAAGGAAATTCAAGAACCCACTTCAAACGTCATCGATCCTTCCCAAGATTTGTCACAAATATTCTCAGCCCTTTCTCAATTTTTTTCTTCTTGATCATTCTAAGTTTTCCATCTCCAAAGTTTTCTACTTAGCCAAGGATCTTCTTCGGAATTTAGCTAATTTGGAATCAAGTGGAAGGAATTAATAAAGCTTGCGAGAGGGTATAGAATCCAAAAACCTTTCTTTTTTAATTTCTTTGATTATTGTGTGTTCGATTAGGAGGTTAAGTTAGCAAATTAAATTACTACTAATTAATGCATGATTATATGATCCACATAGGGCAAGTTATGTAATTTATCTAAATATGCATGCATGTGGGTATAAAAAAGTAATTGATATTAATTCTTGTGAAAATTAAATAAATTACACTAATTAAATTAATTGGTATGCTAGAATCATTCTAAATAGGATTGAAAGTAAATTTTTAAATTTCTAGTGTAGAAAATTAATTTTTGTACGTATAATCACTTAATTAATGGTATAATTCTAGTAATTGAGAAAGGAGGCAATGGTAAAAAGTTATTATTAAAATTGGTAGAAAATTAACTTAACTTAATCTTCAGAAAATTAACTTTCTGGAAATTATATTAAAAATTAGATTGGAAAGCTGATTTTTACAAAATTAGTTTAAGAAATAAACTTCATACACTAGGATATAGTAGATGCTCAAAATAAAGTAGAAAATAGTAGAGTTTAATTAATTGTGAAAAAAAATAACAATAAAAAATTAACTTAAGAAAATTTTTCAGAAAATTCAACTTGCTGTAAATTTCATAAGAAAACCAGTTAAAAATCAAATAATAAGTTACATTAATAGGTTTCGCCTGTTGGGTTGGAAAAAGAAGCCATCAGGGCATTAATTTAAGGAAATTAACAAAATAAACCTAAAATATGAAAAGCAAAAAAAATAAAAATAAAAATATTTTTGGTAGAAAATTAAAATGTGATAAATATAAAATAACTGAATTTTTATTAAAAATATTACCATACATAGAAAAAGGGTTATAGATGTGAATACTATTTACAAAATCCAATTATAATGCAAAATAGGCATAATATTTTTATTTAAATTTTTAGGAATAAGATTAATTATAGTAGGTTCAATAAAAATTAGTTATAATAATATTTAGAAAGAAAAAAAATAATATTGATTAAGTTCACAACGAAAATTATAACAAGTGCAACAATACAAAAGGAGTAGTGTATTGAAAATAGTGATAGTGCCATCTTAAATAAAATGAATATAATAAATTAGAAAAATTAGAAAAAGAAGGTTTAACATATTAAAGTCACTAATAAGAAATTTATTTTTATTTGGTTTATGTCATTATCTCGGGTTAATCTTAAAGCAATGCAAATCTCGAGATTTTAGGACTTTGAAATAGGTGGATATGATTTATAAATTTTAAATTATTATTTTAATTTAAATAAAAGATGCATGTATGATTGATAGCTAGGAATATGATCTGAATGAATCCCTACTGTATGATTAAGTAATTTGTTTTATGAAATGGTTGATATCACATGGATTATGTATTATCATGCTAGTAATAGTTTGATTACTATTGTATTGACAATGCATCTATGTATTCTTCAAAGTGCATACTAGATTTTTCTATGACATGATTATGAAATTTCACTAAAGAAAGATCAATAAAGATTTTAACCACATACCAATGTGGTAACATACCAATGAGTGTCATCGTGAGTGTTCCAACCTAAACTTGGCTTCAGCCGATTACTTGATTGATGGTGTGTAATGAGGTTTACTTTGAGAAGGAGTTGGGGGTCCAAAATAGACCCCACTTCCCTAATTGATGAGATCCGTTTGAGTGTCCAAAGTAGACCTCACTCCCCAAATGTGGAACATTAAGGAAAAGTGCTTTCAGTCTTAAGGTCAACTAATAAAGAATCAATTGTTTGAATCAAATAATCTATAAAAGTGTTTCACATGTGTGCTTTGTTTGGTTGAAATAATAATTTAGCTATTTGGAATGATCCACTAGACTCTTTGAGTTCATCCCATTATCTAGTTTTTCAAATACTCATTGACTAGATGTCAGCATGGGCTCATAGGAGCTTTCTTTTTAACATTTATATATTAGTCCAGTAATTTTGTTTCATTTGGGAATGTTGGCCCTAGTTTACTATTTTAGTTTTAAACTTATTTTAAAGATTTACATAGGTTAGTGAACCTCTTGAAGCTCATTTGAATTATGTCTTATTGAAAAGATTAAATTGAGTTACTTTATTTAAAAGTTTTAATTTATTTAAAAGTTTAAATTATTTTATGAAAATTGAGAATTAATGTGACTAGGAAATGTCATTGAGTTGAGATATAGATATTGAAAGATACAGTGCCATCCCTTCTCTCAGGTGACCACGATGTGTTATTGTTATATGTTTTATTTAATCATATTTATCAATATCGTGCAAGGAAGATCTTGTAATTGTGCCCTTTGGATTACCAGATCGATAGGCATTGTGTTCTACTTGTAGCCTTAAGTACCAAGATCACACACTCCAAAATTGAGCTTGAATGGGATTCTATAAGTACTCCAAAATCTACCCTAGAGTTGCCTTTTAAGCAAGTTTTTGTTCTAACATATTATAACTAGTCCACTTTGTCACCTTGAAATCACAATGACAAGCTTAGATTCCTACATTTTAATTTTTGAAACTTCAAATCTACATAAAAAAAAAATGGAAAAGAGTTGTTTTACCTCAAGACATGATCACAAAGGCCATAGAAATGCTCCTTCAAAACTTGGATCACGCACTTTCTCAACTGTTCCTAATTTTAACTATTTTAAGTACCCCACCATGGTGACCATTTTTCTCTCCTATGACTATGAGCTTGGACGAAGGGAAAATGGGGTCTTGGAGAGGTCTATGAAGGCTCTCTAACGGAGATTTTCTCAACCTTTCTGGTTTTGGGATGAAGAAGAATGAGGATGATGAGAAGTGGAGTTGATGAACTGCTAAACGTGTCCAAGTTGGAGTTTGTTGCATGTTTTCGGGGATCCTTACATGACCAAATCCCTTGCCGTGTAGCCATCCACATGGCCCTTGGGTGGCCATCAAATAATGTGAAATAATCAGAGTAAATCCGCAACAGATAAAATCATAAAATGGCATATGTTAGCCTAACCGATCAAAATCCAAAATCATGATAAATGCATGTAAAAAACAATTAAATGAAAATTGAAAAAGCTATGCCCCATCCATTATAATATATATATAAAAAAAGAAATAACCCATAATACAAAAGCTAATAACACCCTATCCAAAATCACCTTCTTGTAAGATTTCCTGTCAAAATGGAAGTCTCCTGATGTAGGTTACTATACACTACATCTATGTCTACCTAAAAAATAATATTAGGGTGAGCTCCAAAATTCAATGGATCCTTCCGGCACATCATCAACATTATACAAACCAACATTTAAAACATTACAAATACTTTCAAACATTAAGCATTTGAAGCATTAAATTGTCTTGCATCAATCCTAATGACCAAAAAAGAATCTACTCTTGGTATTTCTTGTAATCCATGAGTGAATCCTAGTACACAATCGAGTGGTGCTATCATGATTTCTCTAGGTAAGCACTCTAGCTATACCATCATGACATAACTTTCTAGGTATGTGCACTAAAGATACCAATATGAGTTACTCCATGTATACAATCTAGTTATACCCTTAGGATTACTATCTAAGAATAGGTAATACTATCCAATAGTTACCAACTTCCAAAAATAACTCAGCAGTTATCCAACAGTTATAGGATGGAAATACCCACGATGTGCCCAAATGGTGCGCAATCTTGCACTGTATGGAGAGGTACAGTGTGTCTGCAGTGACCCATCGCCTCGGTACATTTATTCTTAATAATCCTTAATCTTATTTAGTTTCACAATCAATTATAGTCATAACAATATTATACAGGAACAAAATCAACAAAATAGAAATGAAAAGGGAAATATGAATATAAAAGAACTAGCTAAGAAAACTCGATTAAAATCGGCATCAAAGTGCATCCATCCATTCAATCCAAAATCAAACAATAAACCATATTGTGCTGCTAAGTCTTAAACTAACAATCACCATGTTTTGAATCAAGATTCATATAATATTAATGAGTAACGAAATCCTGCCCACCTGAATATCATGGATCTCCTTTGCACCACTTCAACGTATTTTTTTGCTTCTTGATTTTCAATCTGCAAGTTGAAATCATAATGGTTAACTCCTAAAGATCCTTTTCGATTAGTCCTACTAAATGAAAATAATTCTAAGAATCTTAAATTCCTAAAACTTTCCAAAAATTAAATTCTAAAAATTTACTCTTTTAAAATATTTATGTTTTTCCATCCATCTCAAAATAAATTAAGAATTGGAGCTATAAATCTCTAGAATTTCCTCCAATAATCTTTTCTATCTTCCAAGGAAATTATTTATTTTAAAACAAGGGTTCCACCCACATAAATCTAAACTAGGATTCTAAAAATCCCTATTTCCACCTATTGGAAGTTCTAAACTTCCAAATGTCTTCCTTTGTATTAATATTAAGAAAATAATTCATTTTAACTAGTAAAAATCAGCTCGTCTTCTTTTTTCCTTGTTCGTTCTTCATAGATCTAGGTTCAAAATCAGCACAACAAGGGTTTTGAAGTGGTTGTTGCACAAAGGCAACCCAAATCTAGGGAACCACTGTGCCCAAAATTTTAGACCTCTTTCCAGTTTGTCTTCTTTGTTCATGAGACACAGAAACACACAACGATGTGTTCTTCGTTCTTCAGTAGCAGCAACAACTTCTTCGTCACATACAAGTAGCCACGCCCTGTGTTGGCTCTTCATTCTCCTTTGTCCAGTAGCAGCAGCAACAACAACTAGCAGTTGCTAGTTTTGTTCTTTGTCATGCACAGATTGCAGCCCCCTTTGTTCTCTTCCCTTCGTTCGATCATCACACTAGAGCCCAACACAAACATTATTTGGATTTTTCTTCTTTCCTCTATTTTATTGTAGCTTCTAGGTTCTTCTTCTTTTTTTTTCTTCTCTTTTGGTTCTTAGCCTAAAGCTTGAAGAGAAAGCTTTCGATTTCTTGTTCAATCATCCCATATTTGATTTATTTCTCAAACCAATATTTGATTTTAATCAACCAATATTTGATTTTACTTTTGAAACCATAGGTTATGCATACATTTAAATAAAATATCATTTCAATTCATTTACTTCTTGATTAATTGATTTTATATTTTTGTTGTCGACATGCACGCGTTTGTGAAATTTCGAGATATTACAACCTACCCCCCTTAAGTAAAATTTCATCCTCAAAATTTGAATCAAGTTAATACTTACATGGTATGTCTCACAATTTCTAGAATAGATAGGAAGTAATTACCTTGTTAGTCAATCTACAATTTCCAATGGATTATTTTGCTTCTGTTGCGCCACTCCGACCCTATGTAGAGGATCTAGCCGAAGATTCTATTCGTCAGATTCATGAATTCAACCAATGTATTTATCAATCTGCACGAGATTCATCATCTTGCAATGATACAAAATGTCGGTTTGTTGCTCCATTGAAAGCATTCCCTGAGAATCAATTTATATTTCCTCAAGTCTTTCAAGTAGCTAAGTAGTTCCATGGGTTTCTGAACTGATGCAGCTTGATTGTTTCCTAGTGTTCCATGATGGTCACCACCCTTTCAGCTCTAGGAATCATGTATTCAATTGTCATTGGTGATTTTGGAATAATGTGCGTCCTACTTTCAGTGAAAAGATTGTGAATGTAGCCTTCTTTCTGAGTTAACGTTGGGAAGAACTACAAGTTCACAAACTTTGGCATGATTTAATATAGGAACTATGATATTCTAACCTAGGTATCATGTGCAACATCCATGACATTCTGGTGAGCCTGAGGCTATACTAGTGGTTGCACCTATAGCTGCACTGGTACTAGCGACTGTGGTGCTACTAGTAACTTTAAGATTCTAACTACCTGCTCTACCATTTTTTATAATGATCTCTGAGGTCCACATCACCCTTGCCGATGCCTCTCCCACTGGCATGCCTTCATCTCTAGGCTCTAGCCCACCACTGGTTTCTCCTTTGACTATAGTTCTACTATGTTCTTCCCTTGTGCTCGACATCATTGACAAGTTAAAACACTTTAGTATCCAATAATGTAATCCTACTGAAATGGGCAATTTCAGTAATCAAATCAAATTAAGCTTTGTAACACCCCAACCTCCTACTTATGTTCTATTTATAAGTACACAACTTGCATCTTAATTCCTTTATTTAAACACTTATTGAAAACGATCAAGGATACATCACAATGTACTAAATTTCAATTCAATAAGGCTATATAATTAGATAAAGGAAAACTTCAAACTCTTTATTTATTCAAATAAAATAAAGACAGTTACATTCTTAAATAAAATTCAGCGAAAATCTTAAATTCAAAATTTGGGCAATATGCCCTTAAAATAGAACTTTGAAAACTTAGAAATAATCTAATATCTATGGCCTTCAGGATTCAAGTCAATTTCCTAAAAAATAAAAGGAATGGGTGAGCACATAGCCCAGTGGATCATTCATTAAACAACTAAGTTATTATTTAAATCAATAGCACATCCAAATTCAAACACTTTCATGCATTAAGTGATTCAAGCAACTTTTTGGTTGTAGTTGACGTTAAGACTGAAAGGGGTTCTACTCCCTTGATGTTCTTAATTTAGATACCCCCTTTAGGGTGGAAAACAATTTCTCTGTCACTTTCCATTGGATGTCACATACCAAGTATCCCTTAGTTGCGCCCCGCAACCACACACTCCAAGCACGTGTTAAGAACACCCATAGCACCCATACGGGTCACTATGACAGTACGTGGTTCTTATCTTCAATTTCTTATATTTAAGAATCACATAATCATAAAAGAAATTTAAAATGTAAATATCATAATTTTAAACAACCAAGAAAACATGAAAACATTACATCGCATGCTTAAAATATTGAATTAAATCCTAAACATGGATTCTAAGCATGACATGTTCTCATGAGTGATTAAAACATAAAAACATGCTAACTAAAATTAAAATATGATCAAACATGCTGAAACTAAAATAAGACATGCTTAAAATTATAATTTAAACAAGTATGAACATGCTAAAAATTTAAAATAGCAAAGTAGAGATTAAAGAAATCCCCTCCACCTTAATCTGAGTTTTTGTTGAATCTGGCAGAGGTTTGCCTTATCAACCACTTTCAGAACTTTAAACCACGAACAAGACTGCTTCAACAACTCTCTAAAATATAGAAATACGAACTTCTCACACAAGAAAGAAAAGAGTGTGAGAAGAGGTGCCAAGAAGAAGGCAAGAACAAGCAAAGAGGGAAGTGCCAACTCTTTGCTTTAGGATGAGACGAATGTGAGGAAGAGGGGGTATTTATAGGTGTTCATGAGCACAAGGGGGCCATCTGGGCAGCTAGGGAAGCTCACCACATTTGGGCATATTTACAAACTCATAAGTAGATGGTTTGGGTGATAAAGGTAAATGTTCTCATGGTTGGCAAGTGGGACCACTAAGGTTTCGAATCTAAGTTTGAGCAAAATTTTTGAACCTTATTTATTTCTTTTATGTGTGTGAACACAATTAAAGATTTAGAATACATTCTAATCTCTCTTGGATTTCCTCTATTAGTAGGGAAACATTCTAATACATTGTAGTTCATAAAATCAAATAAGTTTCTAATATGAGCACATAAAAATAAAGCTTGGAATGTTTCTTATTTCCCTTGGATTCTCTCCCTTTTTGGCTCGACATGTGAGCATGAGGCAAGTTTCTATTTTCTAATTTTTTCTAAGTGAAGGAATCTTTTTATATCTCTTTAAATTAGCCACTCTCATTAAGCTTCTATCTTGGGTTTATCACATGTGTGCCCGCACACATACTTATGAGACATTTGATATGTAACCATAGTATACATGATCATTTATCTTGGCATATGGAATCAATTTTCATGATTTCTATAGGTGTGGGCATACTTGATCATTTACATGGCACATGCGATCATTCTTTATAGTTTCAAATAATGGACACGTCCTATGGAGCTTAGGGTAGGATAGGCCGCACATGATCATGGTGTTCTACCCATGCGACTTGCACATGTTCGGGGTAGTGATGACTTCACGGGTTTACAAAAATCAAATAAAAATTAATATCTCCCTATTTACATGAAATTATAATTTATAACCTATATTTTTGGAATCACATGAAACTAATGCACATTTTAAGGTATGGTTTGGCCTAAGATGATTTTTCCTTAAAAACTTCCCTTATTTAAAACCCATTGAGGTCACAAATAAAAATTCAAATCTTGGCCGATTGTTCTCATTTTCGGAGATGTCATTCATTTTGTTAGTTCATGTCATTTCATTTCATTTCGAGTCATTTTGATCCCCCAAATACCCTAATTGACAATTTTTTCTAATTTGGACCCCCTGAAGGGCGTTTGGCAAATGTAAACCTTAACCTCAACCAATTGTTATAACTTTTGGATATGTCATTCATTTTGTTAATTCACGTTATTCTGTTTCATTTTGGGTCATTTCAATCCGCTAAAGTACCATAAACGAAAATTCTTTCTAATTTGGACCCTTGAAGGGCGTTTGGCAAATGAAAACCTTAACATTAACCAATTATTCTATTTTTTTTGATATGTTGTCCCCTTAGTTGGTTCATGTCACCTTACTTCATTTCAAGTTATGTTGGGTCCCTAAGGGGCACTAAATGAGAGTTTAAGAAATCTTTCAAATTTAGCCCCGAAATGAGCTCGATTTCATTTTACACCCAAGTTTCACTGAATAAATGATAAATTTCATTTAATTGAGTACAAGGGATTTAGGGTATTATAATCTACCTTCCTTAGAAAAATTTCATCCTCAAAATTTGTACATAACTAAGGATTTTTAGTGAATAGATGTGGATACTTGGTCTTATCTCACTTTTGAGTTTCCAAGTAGCTTCTTCCACCCCGTGATGTTTCCACAATACCTTTACCAACGGGATATCCTTTGTTTGTAGACTCTGTACTTTATGGTCAAGGATTATGTCTGGTGTTACCTCGTAAGTAGCATCACCTTGAAAATTTACTTCCTCCTAGTGGATGATGTGAGAGGGGTCAAGTTTCTACTTTCTCCCATTTCCTTTAATGTCTAAGACACAAGAGTTCAACATAGACTCTAGTGTTTGGGTAACTTTCTCAAACTTACTGACTTGATTTGTAGATCTAGTTGGCAAAAATTAGCCACTCGAAGATCTGCAATTACCCATACAATGTTTTCTCCCTAGTTTTTGGATATCCTCAGCATCTAACCTAAGGTCAATATGTTTATCTTATTCAATTTCTTCTATTAGGCTTGTGAGCTACTCGTTTTGCCTTTGTTCACCCTTGATCTGATTTGGTGGGCAAGACATGTTATAGAGATAGGCTCATTTTTCATTTATGGTCATACCCAGCCTAAAGTTTTCAATCTATTTGAAGGTCAAAGTTTCTTTGTCATACCCCGCCTCCATCTTAGTGGACTCGATCACATGGCAGGCCTCGGGTTATTACTAACACTTTCTATTCCCAAACTTTTTATTTTGAACCTTCAAAATGTAACAAGAAGGATTCTTAAGGGAATAAATTTCATTTATTAAAAAAAATAGGTACAAAACCTTATTAAAGCTGAAAACCCATAAATGCTAACATATAACAATTTTAAATAAAGGGCTAATGAAGTTCTTCTAATACTTTTTTTTATACTAGGGTCTCTAGAGTAGGTCTTGATCTTCTTGAGCCTCAACGGCTAATATTTTGGCCTGGTTCTAGCCACAACCCTAGTTCTGTCCCTGGTTGGCATTTTGTTGTTGCTGTCTGTCTTGAGAACAATCGATCTGACTTCTTCCCTGAGAATTTTGTGGCTGAGGAGCCTAGGCGGGTATAGTCGGGCAGTTTCTTGCTATATGACCCTTCTACCTACACACGTAGCACAGTCTCTGCTTCCACACTTGTTTTTTTAGTTCATCTTTATTTTTCCCTTATTTTTAGGTCTTTGGTACCTTCCTACCACTCTTATTCTTTTTCTAGGACTTTGGGTTCTCTATTTCATTACTAGGCCTCTTGTTTTTTCCTCTCAACCTCTGTTCTAAGTTGAGTTAATGCCCTAGGATCCCTATATGTCTTTAAGTGTAGAGTCATAATCACTTTTTGAAATCTCAATCTTGAAATCTTGAGCAAAACAATTAGCTTTCATTTTTTCTTCTTAGATCAGCTCCCGAGAGAACTTATCTAATTCAGTAAACTTTCTCTGGTACTCAACTATAGTCAAGTCCTTCTGATTCAACTTAATGAAGTCCTCTTCAAACTTCCACAGTGTTGTCTCTGGAAAGAACTTTTCATGGAAGACCTCCTTGAACTCTTCACGACTCATATTTTCAACGTCAATCTTTGTTTTAGCAAACATTCGTACTATCATGACTCTAGATTCAGTTTCTAGGTTATCGATCTGTTCAGTGGCCTAAAAGTTTTTTCTTCTAGGTTTTTTTAATGCATGGGTACAGGATTTGGTCCCAAAGCAAACAAACAGTAAAACATGCATATCACACAATCATACAATCAAGCTAGCACAACAAGGTTCCAAGCTTCCACCAAAGCTTTCAGATTCAAGTATCCCATACCACTCTACCCCTTTCACTTAGGCTTCCACCCAGAACAGAACCGCGCCCAAACAATTTCGTAAATTGCTTGATAACTAAGGTTCCCTAGTCCACTATATTCCGCCGTCTCATATCAGCGAGCATAGAGAAACATGTTCTGCCAGAGTTACTGATCATTCACCACACATGGTCCATCATTTTTCGAGTCCAAGCTTCCCCCATATCCCTAAATTCATATGCATCTCATACTACATAGAAATTGAAAGATACAGAAGCTTCTCGGTTTCGTGTCCTGATCAAACAATTTTCTATTTTCAAACGAGTTTCAATTTCTAGTCTATGTCCTAGGATTTATGTTTTTCATCCACTATGCCACCCACGGCTACACCCATGTCTCTACCTAAAGTCAATCCTCAAGACCCATGGTTTCAAACTAGTTTACTCACAACCTCTGTCTAGTAAAGACACAACCTTTGGCATCTTTTTTGACTTCTAAACAGTTTCTTGCCCTAATTTTTCACCTTCTAATTTTCTTATATAGAATATAAGGGTATTCTTCATCTCAAACCACCTGCATAAGCTGGTGGGACAACCTCCAGATCGGGCAGTGAGACCGAAGTTTGTTTAGCAACTACGCTTCCTAGGGTAGGATAACCTACCTCCTTTTCAATGTTTAGTTTTACTCTAGACAAGGCTTGCCCACAATCAGTTCAACTTGTAGTATTTGTATCCAAACAAAACATTTCAAAAACACATACTTCCTTTTTGAAAACACTTTCTAAAATGTTTTTCAATTTCAAAAATAGAAGGTAGGGCATTCAAGATTCAATTCAATTTCAAGTGAAACCCTAATTTGAGTTTCTAATTCTAGTCAAACAACCACTGATTGACTTTTTAATTCTAGCCTAAGGCATTTAAGATTCGATTTAATTCAAAGTGAAACCCTAATTTGAGTTTCTAATTCTAGTCAAATAGTCGCTGATTGACTTTCTAATTCTAGCCCTAGGCACCTAAAGCCTAGGCTCTGATACCACTTTTGTCACACCCCAACCCCCTAGAGATAGGTTTAAGCTCAATCACAAGGTGGGTTGGGTCCTATGTTACATTTACAAGTACACAACTTGCATCTCAATTCCTTTATTTAAACACTTATGAAAACGTTCATGGATACATCACAATGTACTAAATTTGAATTTAATAAGGCAATACAATTAGATAAAGGAATACTTCAAACTCTTTATTTATTCAAAAAAAATAAAGAAAGTTACATTCTTAAATCAAAACTTGAGTACATAACTTTCAAAACATAAATAAAATTCAGCGGAAGTCTTAAATCCAAAATTTGGCCAACATGCCCTTTAAATAGAACTTTGAAAACTTAAAAATAATCTAATATCCATGGCCTTCATGATTCAAGTCAATTTTCAAAAGAATAAAAGGAAGGGGTGAGCACATAGCCTAGTGGATCATTTATTAAACAACTAAGTTACTATTTCAAATTAATAGCAATCCAAATTCAAACACTTTCATGCATTAAGTGATTCGAGCAACTTTTTGGTTGTAGTTGACGCTAAGACTGAAATGGGTTCCACTCCCCTAATGTTCTTAATTTAGATACCCTTCTTTAGGGTGGAAAGACATTTCTTTGTCACTTTCCATTGGATGCCACATACCAAGGATCCATTAGTTGCGCCCCGCAACCACACACTCCAATCATGTGTTAAGAACACCCATAACACCCATACGGGTCACTATAACAGTACGTGGTTCTATCTTTAATTTCTTATATTTAAGAACCACATAATCATAAAAAAAAATTTAAGATGTAAATATCATAATTTTAAACAACCAAGAAAGCATGAAAACATTATATTGCATGCTTGAAACATTGAATTAAATCCCAAACATGGATTCTAAGCATGAGATACTCTCATGAACGATTAAAACATAAAAACATATTAAACATGCTGAAACTAATATAAGACATGCTAAAAATTAGAATTTAAACAAGCATGAACATGCTAGAAATTTAAAATAGTAAAGTAGAGGTTTAAGAAATTCTCTCCACCTTAATCCGAGTTTTTGTTGAATTCTGCAGATGTTTGCCTTATCAACCACTTTTAGAACTTTAAACCACCAACAAGACTACATCAACAACTCTCTAAAATCCTGAAATAAGAACTTCTCACACAAGAAAGAAAAGAGAGTGAGAAGAGGTGTCAAGATTATAAGAACAAGCAAAAAGGGAAGTGTCAACTCTTTGCTTTGGGATGAGATAAATGTGAGCAAGATAAGGTATTTATAGGTGATCGTGAGCACAAGGGGGGCATCTAGGGCAGCTAGGGAAGCTCACCACGTTTGGGCATATTTCCAAACTCATAAGGGGATGGTTAAGTGAGAAAGGTAAGTGTGTTCATGGTTGGCAAGTGGGATCACTAAGGTTTCCATTCCAAGTTTGAACAAAATCTTTGAACCTTATTTGTTTCTTTTTATGTGTGTGAACACAATTAAAGGTTTAGAATACATTCTAATCTCTCTTGCACATCCTCTATTAGTAGGGAAACATTCTAATATATTGTAATTCATAAAATCAAATAAGTTTCTAATATGAGCACACAAAAACAAAGCTTTAGAATGTTTCTCATTTCCCTTAGATTCTCTCCTTTTTGGCTCCATATGTGAGCATGAGGCAAGTTTTTATTTTCTAATTTTTTTTCTAGGTGAAGGAATCATTCTATATCTCTTTAAATCAGCCATTCTCATTAAAATTCTATCTTGGGTTTGTCACATGTGTGCCCACACACACACTTATGAGACATTTTATATGTAACCTTAGTATACATGATCATTTATCTTGGCACATAAAATCATTCTTCATGGTTTCTATAGGTATGGGCATACTTGATGATTTACATGGCACATGAGATCATTCTTCATGGTTTTAAATAATGGACACGCCCCATGGAGCTTAGGGTAGGGTAGGGAGCACATGATCATGGTGTTCCACCCATGTGACTTGCACATGTTAGGGGTGGCCATGACTTTATGGGTTCATAAAAATCAAATAAAAATTGATATCTCCTTATTTACATGGAATTATGATTTATGTCCTATAGTTTTGGAATCACATGAACCTAATGCACATTTTAAGGTATGGTTTGGCTCAAGGTGATTTTCCCTTGAAAACTTTCCTTATTTAAGACCCACTGAGGTCACTAGGCCAATGAAAATCCAAATCTTGGCCATTTGTTCTGATTTTTAGATATGTCATTCATTTTGTTAGTTAATGTCATTTCATTTCGTTTTGAGTCATTTCAATCCCCCCAAAGTATCCTAAATGACAATTCTTTCTAATTTGGACCCCCTAAAAGGCGTTTGGCAAGTGAAAACCTTAACCTCGACCAATTGTTGTAATTTTTCGATATGTCATTCAATTTGTTCATGTTATTTTGTTTCATTTTGGGTCAATTTGATCCCCTGAATGTACCCTAAATGACAATTCTTTCTAATTTGGACCCTTGAAGGGCATTTCACAAATGAAAACCTTAACCTTCACCAATTATCCTAATTTTTTTGATATGTTGTCCCCTTAGTTGATTCATGTCACCCAACTTCATTTCAAGTTGTTTTGGATCCCTAAGGGGCACTAAATGAGAGTTTTGAAAACCTGCCAAATCTAGCCCCGAAATAAGTTCGATTTCATTTTGCACCCAATTTTCACTGAATAAATGATAAATTTTATTTAATTGAGTACAGAGGATTTAGGGTATTACGAGCTTTATATCTAAAACTTTGGATACTGAGACTTGTGATAATGATCATTGCTTCCTACCCTCCTATACCTTTTAGCGTTTATCATGCTACTGTAATTCTAGATTCATGTTTCTAAGTTCTCACTTGGTTTCAGTGGTCTCGGGGTTTATGCTTCTAAGTTGATAACATTTCGTTTGTTTCTAGGTACAGGACGTCGAGTAATACTCAAAACAATTATATTACATATATTACTAACAATCACCCAATAAAAAAAAAACAAACAATACATGCTAGCATAATGAAACCCCAAGCTTCCATTTGTGCTTCCAGGTTCTTGCCCGCCATCCTACCCTCACTCTTCCACAAAGACTTCCAGCTAGAATTACATTACACCCAATACAATGGCACAAGTGTCTATCTTTAAGGTTGATGCAAAACCTACCATGCTGGACCGCCCTATCCTAGTACAACACAGTGCGTACAAGTTTGACCAAAGAAATCAATCACTCACCAAACATAGTCCATCATTCTTCAAATCCAGGATTCCTCCATATCCCTAAATCTCTATGCACCCCATCCTATAAAGAGACCAGAAATACAGGATCCTATTGAACCAAGTCCTGACCAAACAAGAGTGTGTTCATACAAGTTTTCTGTCTCTAACCTATTTCCTAAAAGATTTTATTTTATTTATGATCCACTGTGCTTTCTAGATAACACCTGGTCTCTACCTAGACTTATGGTCTAGTACTCAATTCAATCCCATTTCTATGTGATACCATTGTTCCCAAATCAGACCTTTTTCCTGAGTAGTGATCAACCTTCTAGGACCATTAATTAGAGTAGAGGTCAAACCTTTTGGGGACACCTCCTAAAGAAATAGCACAAACCCTCAGGAATATCTCCATAGGGTCAACCCATAGGGGCACATATTCCAAAGAGAAGCACCAACCTCAGGGACACCTCTATAGGGAGTAAACTATCATGGATACTCTTCCCACATAAAGGTCTCACCCTCAAGGACCTTTACCCCAAGAAGAGGTCGTACTTGAGTCATACTTGCAACTAATGACTCAAGTAGTCTAGCATCACCTAAGTCTTTTCTAAACCTCTAGCCATCTAATTTTTTTCTATCCATTTTATACAATTGTTCAACATGATACCATCATTCTCAAGTTTCAGACCTTTCCTCAAGAGTAATTGTAACAACCCATAATTTTTAAGACATATAAATTAATTTAAATAAATATAAATGTGTATAAATACACATAGTTGTACGGACTACTCGTGTACATACGTGTTAATTATATACATCTAGTACTAATATAAGTTACACGTATAAATTAGTTAAACTGTATTATGTATAAAATGTAATTTATACAGAGGTTTAGGAAAAGAAATAAATGAATTTTTAAAAATACTAAATAAATATAAAAATATTCGAAAACAAGATTTAAATGTTTATTACAATATTTATTAAAGAAATAAAATAAATCACGTTGGTTGAAGTTGGGAAAAAATCAAAAAACAAAAAGGATACTTATGGGGGCCTTTTTGAACTGATTTCAGAAAAATAGAATGAACTAGGGCAAAAATATTCAAAATAAATAAAATATAAATATATATATGATCTGGGATAAAAGTGGAAATAGTTTCTATAAGGTAGGTATTTATGGAATTAATTTATATAAGGTATATTTATGAAATTAAAAAAAAGGTAAAATTGGGAATAAGTTCTATAAGGTTAGCGCACAAGGAATTGGTTTCTAAACTGGGGTAAACTTGAGATTATTTTCAGTTTTATATAACAATCATGGCTTGTTTTGTTTAAAGCATGATTTTTATTTTATTTTGTTTTCATTCTTCGACTCCAGAACACAGAGACAGAAAACGAAAGAGAAACGAAAAAAACAGAAAATTCAATTTTTCGTCGAATTCGTCGTGCGGGTAAGCTATTTCTCCAAATTCTAGTTACAAAAACGTTAAATAAGCCGAGTACTGCAATCCTATCGGTGTAATTTTTAGTAAAATCAGTGTTTTATACCGTACCCAAAAATTGGGTATTTTTCCACCGTTAGTAAAACTCGGTAAAAGTCATACCAAAACACTCCTGATGATGAGTAGATCCCAGATATGTAGTTAGATTATGTTAGTTTGCCCTGTAGATTCCAAAATAAATACCCAAACTTTTATAACCTCTTGATAGGCTTTTGATAGTGTTAAATCCCAATGAAAGCTTGATTTGAAGCTATAGAAATGCAGAGAACGAAAATACGTATCTATCGACACCAAAATTATGAATTTTGGA
>JAJIYU010003217.1:0-27517 GCA_030144865.1 Tinospora cordifolia | reverse complement strand
TTTTAACTTGATAAATTTTTACAAAATTTTTTTCGAATTTCTCGAACTCTTCGAATTAATTCTAATTTTCAAAGGTCGAAGTTTGGGACGAAGTCGAATTTTCATTCCTTGCTTTAAGGAAGACCAACATCTAAATTATTGTCTTGTTGCTATATGCATATTCATACATGAATGGTGTACCTAGTCCATGAAGAACCTGCCAGTGTGGGTTCAAGAGAGGATGAGGTTTGTTTCTGGGTTTGGACTGGTGAGCTTCAAGGCAGAGTGGAGCAATCTCAACTATTGTGCATGGTCATTTGCACGTAAATAAACACACATGTACATTCCTACATGCACAGATAATACATACGCAGTGAACTCAACATAATTATGCTTTTTACATTCATGTGACATGCGTGCATGTCCACAAGCACACACTCATATAACAAGTAACAAACAAGGCAACAACGTTAAAAACAAAAGCAAAGAAGATTCAGTATCTTGTTCTTTTTAAACTCTGCAGCAGACTTGCATCCTCCTGTTTTTATTTGGCTTATAGTTACAGTTTTTATATTTCTATGATAAAACTTTAGTGCTTGTATTTATTTTATTTTATTTTTCCTTCTTTTAGACAAGAATACCTTTTATATCATGTCAATTTAGTAAATACGTAGTTCTGTTTGCTCATATTTCTGGCAATGAAGGGGGACTTTAGTTTGACCCATGTAATTTTGCTTTCCTTCACGTGCAAATCGCTCTCAACACAATGTGTCAACTTATTTGCAGGTGAAGATAATAAAATGCCTTGTTGAAAACATCGTGGTTGACATTTCTTTTAATCAATTGGGTGGCTTATGTACTCTATGTTTTCTCGATGAGGTAAGCATGTGGCAATATACTTATGAACCTAAAAACCTTGGTAACCTGTTGTATGTGTCAACTAACTAATAATTGACATGCCTACAGGTTGATCATTTGATAAACCAAAATCATTTATTCAAGCGAAGCATCATATTGATTAAAGCCTGGTGTTATTATGAGAGCCGTATATTGGGTGCTCATCATGGACTTATTTCAACCTATGCTCTTGAGACGTTGGTTCTATACATTTTTCATGTATTCAACAATTCCTTTGCTGGACCACTTGAGGTGATTTGAGCTTGATATTGCTCCATGTGTTTCTGTATCAGGTTAGGTTTCTTGATGTTGCTTCTAAACATCCTTGTTTGCTTGTATACAGGTTCTCTATCGTTTTCTGGAGTTCTTCAGTAATTTTGACTGGGAGAACTTTTGTGTTAGCCTCTGGGGTCCAGTGCCTATTAGTTCACTGCCAGATATGACAGGTAGATATGGTATGATGCTCTTTATTTCATATGTTGCCGTGATTGTCTGTTGTGGATTCAGTAACTTTTTTTTTGTTTATCTTTTATTTGGAATATTTTACAGCGGAGTCTCCTCGTAAAGATGGCGGAGATCTGTTACTCAGCAAATTGTTTCTTGATGCCTGCAGTTCAGTATATGCTGTTTTCCCTGGTGGCCAAGAAAATCAGGGCCAACCTTTTATTTCTAAACATTTCAATGTGATTGATCCATTACGTACAAACAACAACCTTGGGCGGAGTGTTAGTAAAGGTATTGATATGCTAAATTCAAGCTGGAATTAGTTTCTAACTTTTGTATTATTGTTGTTTTCCCATTGCTGACCTATGTAATATAGTGAGCTGACCTTGATCATGTACCATGCTGTTTTCAAATGCTTAGTCTAACACTTCAATTTTTTAAATGTTTTTTTTTTTTAAGAATAGAAAACTTTTTTTGTTCCCTTTAAGTAAGAAATTCCAACAAATGGCCACCAATATAATAAAATAGAGGTCAAAATTTATTTTTTGATTTGGGGGTTCCTATTTTTTTACTGCTAAAATATTTATTCTGTTGGATATTAAGAAAATCTTAAAGGAGTATAGTTGACCAAAGTCTTAATTGAGTTGAATCTAGTTAGGCAACGATTATAGAGTGTTTAAATGTTATAAAAAAAAGGCGTGGATGTGGGAAAGTGTGGTTCAGAGGTGCTCTGGGGAGCATGCCTGAGTTGTTGCGCCCTGGCTTTCCAACGTTAAGATGTAATATGTGAAACCTGCTTCAAGGCGTGTTAGAGCTCCTCTTGACACTTGACTACATTGGTTAAAGCCATATAAGGTCTTAAACGAAGAATTAGTATTCTTCACGTTGTGCCATTGCAAAAGTAGTACTTATCTGACATCTCTTGCATTTTCTTCCTTAGCTTTTATATTCATGCTAATTGTAATATATAATTCCAAGTGATGATTGTAATAGTATTCTTTTTCATGCACTTATTGTACATCTTTTTTGTGGTCCTGATTACCAAAGCACAAAATGCTTTAGCTGCTAGGATTAAAGATTTCTATTTATGAAGGTCTTGAATCTGCCTGCTGAAGTCATACTGATTCAGTTCAGCAAAAATGATAATGATACAAAAGCACATTAGATGAAATAATATTATTAGAATCTATGATATTGGCATAAATACATCGCTTGAAAATAAGTCTAAGGAAAAGAAGATTGTGCACATGTGTTACATGATTATTAGCTGTGGTACCAAATTGATACTGTAAGAGATAGGGTTTTGATGGAAAGATTATTGGGTAGTATATGAATGCTGAGGTTGAACTCACCACATGTAAAATTTTAATAAATGATTGATCAAGGTTTGTAAAATTGAAAGGTAAGTATCTTTATAAGGAGTGCAAATGTAGTAAAAATATTTGTTCCTGTGTGACTTGGACTTTTTTTTTTTTTTTTGTGAGAAGAAACAAGACACACATACACATACACATACACACAGATATATATATTGATAATACAAGCATGGTACACCTATCACTAGTGGTGATACAAGGAACACGCATCACATGCCCCATATTAAGTATGCTATCCCACATTCAAACCATTTTCCCAACCCAACAACCGTTGGGAATTGAACACCCGCGACCTTAGAGGGAATTGAAAATACAGGAGCTCACTATAAGCATAATTTCCTCTCGGCATAATGTATCATGCTTGGAAAACAATCAGCATCTGTTTTCCAGTATTTAAAATTAGTTTTTTTTTTTTGAAATATATTGTTTTAAAATAGGCTTTGTTTTCTGAAAACACTGAAGAGTTGTTCCTTAAATTATGTTTTCCGGATTGTATGTTAAAATTTAAGTTCGGAACCGAGTAAAAAAATATTATGTTCATTAAGAACACTTTTTTAAAGACCATGTGGTATTGAGGTGCAGTCTCTCTTCAATTGGGTGGGCCGCCACTTTGAAATTGTCTGACCATGTATTCCCCCTAGTGGCCATGAGGGGTTGGAGGGAATTAAGTCCAGGATTTTTAGCTTAGTGTCCCTAATGCTCAATAACACAACCATTCCCCTGTTGGTTTGGTTTACATAGTTAAATCTAGTGCGGTAAATTGGCCTCGCAGGCAAACAAGAGATCGTTTGCTTAGTGTCCCGCTGCTCAACCACCCAACCATCCTCCTGATGGTTTGATTTACGAAGTTAATCCTACAATGGAATTGCCTTAGCAGGCAAACATGTTGGGCTTTGGCTTTGGGCACTTCCTACACCTTTCGAAGTACTTTCTGGTGTAGGCCTTTAGAGAATGTTGGATTGCATTTGTTAACATGTCTAATAAGTACTAATAAGTACTATATCTTTTGGGGTTATTGTCTTTAGAGGTTGCAAAAAAAAAAATCTGTCTTACAGGGAGTAAGGCTCTTTGAATAATGTTTCTTTTGTTAGTGCATTAGCCTTTTAGGGAAAAAAAAGACCTATAATTTAAGTCTTGAAGTGTTTTGATAGAGTTCTCATCTGAGCTAAGCATGTTGCAACAGCATTAACTTGCATCACTGTTGAAACGCTGCTTTTATGAGTATGTGTACATTCTCTCTAATATGAATGTGAGTATCTTTGGATGCATTGTATATCTCTTTGCTTGTACTTTTGTGATAAAGTTTGCTCTCTCTCTCTCTCTCTCTCTCTCTCTCTCTCTCTCTCTCAGGTAATTTCTTCAGGATCAGGAGTGCCTTCGCATTTGGGGCTAAGAGGTTGGCCCGGTTGCTTGACTGTCCAAAAGAGGACATAATTGCTGAAGTTAATCAGTTCTTCATGAACACATGGGAAAGACATGGAAGTGGCTGTCGGCCTGATGCTCCTAGAGCTGATTTTTGGTCCTTGAGGAGGGTTAACCCTGGTATCATCAATGGGTCTAAGAGTTCTCGTAGTTATACCAGCAACCAAAAAGGGAACGACGATCGTGCAAATAATGAGTATGAAGTTGAGGACAACCATGGAAACTCTCATCAACATGTTAACCACACATTGGAAAGCACATTCTGGAAAACTAACATGCCTGCAGTCTCTCGTACCCAAAGCCAGAAAACATATGGAAACTTAAACAGGTCACGAGTTACTGATCAGGGGGCGCGGAATAGTAGTTCTGGTGTCAACGTCTCTACTGATAAGAGTCAGAGAAGTTCTAGGACTGATCAATTGGTTAATGATGTAAATACCAGGTTCGGAAGGACATGTTCCAGTCCTGAGCTTTTGGATACATCCAGTGAGGTTTCATCTCGATTAAGGAGGCAAAGGGGGACACTTGAAACTGGAAAACTACAATTTCCTGCTGTAAAGACTGATAATGGTAGTAGGAGGAAGAACTTCGGCTCAGAAGTTTCTGGCAGTCATAGTGGTAGGTCTTCAACTGATGATCCATCATCTTTGAGGCACAGCTCATCACATCAAAGCCTCGAAGCTGCTGTTGATTCAAACAGTGCATTGAATAATTTTCACAATGAAGCTGGGTTAAATGCCATGGGCGAGGAGCTTGCCTCTGTTTCAGAGACATTAGAGATGCATCAGCAAGAGCAAGACATGGTGAACATGATGGCATCTTCGAGTGTTCATGGTTTCAGTGGACAAGTTCAGTTGCCACTAAATCTGGCATCACATCATCTACCACTTCCAATATCACCGTCTATTCTAGCTTCAATGGGTTATACTCAGAGGAATTTGTCTGGGATGGTTCCTGCAAATATTCCACTAATTGAGACTCCTTGGGGCCCGAATATGCAGTTTTCTCAAGGTCTAGTGTCATCATCGGTACCACACCACTTCTCTAGTGCTGGACTAGCCACAAATTCAGAAGAAATAGTTGATTCTGGCAATGAGAATGCAGGTTTGCCAGAAATGAGTCAGGATGAAGGAGATCATGGCTTTTGGCATGAGCGGGATATGGGTTCTTCCCAAGGTTTTGAAGAGGATAATAGTAATTTCCATTCTCTGCAACTGGATGCTAAGCGACTGCCTACATCTGGAGACTATAACTATGTTCCATCTTCACGTGCCAGTAGCTCTGCTAGCTCTTTGATGAGAGATCAACATAAGTTTGTCAAAGAAAACAGAGGATTAGTTAGAGAAAATGTAGGTGACACATTTTGGACTCAAAATAGCAAAGGAAATGAAGCCGATTCAACAGAAAGATTCAGATTACATCCTGCTTCACATGCTAGTTCTTCGAGAAGCAGAGCATCTTCAGAGAGTTCTTGGGATGGATCATCTCTTAAAGGGTCAAAGTCAATGAGGGACAAGCGTGGAAGGAAAACAGCCTCCTCTGTGAATCCATCTCCTGCCTATGGGAAAGGTAAGAGTGGTTGGCAACATGAGGGCATATCGGTTGATCATGGTTACTTGGAGGCCGATGATGACAACAAAGATTGGATTCCACTATCAACTGCAAGCACAGAAACAATAGAAAGAAATGTTGGAACCACTTCTGCGACATCATCACATATTCCAGACCATCAAATGCCAAGCTACGAGTCATCAAGAATTGCTGGCTCTGATTCAATGATACCCCTTGCCCCTGTACTTTTGGGTTCTGGTTCAAGGCAGAGGGTGGTGGATAATTCTGGTGTATTGCCCTTTGCATTCTACCCCACAGGGCCACCAGTTTTCCTTACAATGCTTCCAGTCTACAACTTTCCTACTGAAACAGGGACTTCAGAAGGATCAACCAGTAACTTTGAAAGAGATGACGGATTAGACACTAGCAGGTCAAACCAATCTGATCATAACTTTGATTCAGCTAGCAGCCTTGGTCAGTTGGAGACTCTAAGCAGTCCCAACTCTGTGAAAGGTGCTGTTTCTGCGGAGCCTTCAGAAGACCAGAAACCTGACATTCTTAACAGTGACTTCGCCAGCCATTGGCAAAATTTGCAATATGGTCGGTTATGTCAGAATCCACGGCCTCATACACCATTGGTTTATCCTTCACCTGTTGTGGTGCCACCAATGTATTTACAAGGACATTTCCCGTGGGATGGTCCAGGAAGACCGCTTTCAGCAAATGTAAACCTTGTCACTCAGCTAATGGGCTATGGACCTCGTCTAGTTCCTGTTGCACCACTCCAGGCAGGTTCAAGTAGACCTTCCGGTGTCTATCAGCGTTATGGTGATGAAGTCCCTAGATATCGTGGTGGAACTGGAACCTACCTACCTACTCCTGTAAGCTCATAGGAAATTTTTATCTATAGTTTTATTTACCACTTACATTTAATTAAATGAAGTTACATAGCTATTCCTGGATTATGTCTCTTAGTCACTTTACATGAAACTACTTGAACATGTATGCATCAAATAGTGCATCAGGCGACCAAATTGTTGTCTCGGAAACATTTTTTCGGAGAAAAGCTTCTCATTAGAAATTTATTGTTCTTTTCGAACACGTATAGCTTTTCCCAGTTTTTATTAGATTGGGCCTCTAAGAAATGTAGCCCACTCAGTTCATCCAATTACTCTTGAGCAGGCACTCAAATCAATAACAGGAAGTGGGAGTCTTCTCAGTTTGAGTCCCATCCCACGTAAAATACTCCCTTTAGAGTTTCAGTATGCTAGATATGGTTTGCTCACACAATTCAAGGGCCTACTTAGGTGCTCTAAGTTAACAAAATCAAATGGAATTTGCAATTCTTGGTATTCCATGTTTTAATAGTTGATGCCATGGTGAAACTGAACTTTGCTTGGATTTATGTGGACTTTTATTGGTTTGATATTGAAGGCAGTTTAATTGGTATATTTCTTGAAAGTTCTGCAGCTTCCTTCCAGAAATAGCTGAATTGCACTTTGATTTTAAGACTCAATCAAAACAAGTTGCTAATGGTGCATTATTCTATGAAATAGAATATTTATCTGCCATTTAGTAGCTTGTGAATTATGCTTGGTCTTTTGTGAGAAAAAGTATCGAGTCTCATGTTTTTAGCTATCTGTAGTTTTTATTTTCTTAAAACTTAGATTAATCTCGTAGAGTTTGGCAACCTGGGAAATTCTGTTAGATAATCTGGGATTATTAATTTGGCCCAACGAAAGACTGGGGAAATTCTTCTGCTTCCAATGTTTTCTCTATAAAGTTGCATTATAGACCATTTATTGCATGAAGTAATGTATTGTTTGTTTTGTCTTTATGACTTTAATCTCACTCTGCTATCACATAATTTTGTTTTATGAGAGGGTGTTTGTGAAAATTTTAATGAAGTGAAAGATCTTTATATGCTTTGTACTAAAATTATGGGGCTTTGGTGTGGTCAGATGGGGTATGGATACTTATCTGTAGTCGCTTGGTGTAAGCTTCTAAGTAGTCTTGTCTAGTGTACCCATGGATTTTGGTTTCATCACATACGTATTCAAGAATTTTGAGGGGATATAATGGTCAGCAAGTCTAGAATGTTGGGGTTGTGGCTTTCTTTGATTAATGAAGTTGAGTTTCTTTGCATCTTTGTTGATATGCTTTTTCTATTGAATTTTAGCCTTTACTCATAACTCTACTACAAAGAGCTGATTTGTGTTTAAATTTTACAGAAGGTCTCCTTCAGGGATCGGCAATCTTCAGGTATAAAAAACCAGAGAGGGAATTATAACTATGACCGGAATGATCACCATGATAGAGAGAGTAACTGGAACACTAACTCAAAACCACGAGCCACTGGTCGCAGCCATGGTCGTAATCAAGTGGAAAAGCCAAACTCAAGGTCTGAGAGGCTGGCGGCAAATGACAATCGATCCAACAGACAATGGGATTCATACCGACTTGAGTCATTCCCCTCGTACCACTCCCAGAATGGTCCATTTACTTCTTCGAACCCCTCACATAATGGCTCTGCCAGTGTGGGATATGGCATGTACCCACTGCCAGTTATGAACTCAAATGGTGTTTCTCCAACTGGCTCTGCTGTTCCATCTGTTGTAATGTTGTACTCATATGATCACAATGTTGGTTACAATTCACCAGCCGAGCAGCTGGAATTTGGCTCTCTTGGCCCAGTTCATTTCTCTGGTCCAAACGAAGTTTCGCAGAATGAAGGAGGTCAAGTAAGAAGTGCATACGAGCAGCAGAGGCTTCAAAGAGGTTCACCTGAACAGCCATCTTCTCCTCAGTACCAAAGGTAACGGCTTGGATATAGAATGCTAATCTCTAGGATATAGAATGCTAGTTTAGAGTTGATTGATAGTAGTTTTGAAATTCCCAGCTAGTAGTCTATTCTTGTGTTTTGTCAATCATTTTGTTCATCTGGACTTGCAAATAATTGGACTGTAATGGCGCCTTAATAAGGTTGGCACTCATGGATCCTGACCATTTTCTGACCTTCAGTTAAAATTCAACTCACCTCACCCCCAACTCACCCCCTATCCATGAAAAAGAGGAAGGTAAAAAGAAATGAAAAAGACAAAACACAAAGAAAATCAGAAGGAAGAGAAGATTAGAGTTGGGGGGTAGAATAGAAATGGGAGTAGAATAGATAATTAAATTCCGATTAGACAAACTTTGAACACAAGTCACAATGGCTGTAGGTTGTTTGAACGTGGTTGATTTGCTGAGTGATTGTAAAAAGGAACTTTTAATGGACCATATTGGCATACATTTCAAATTTGTGTATATTGTAGTCCATTAATTCCTTCCTTGCTTGGTGATGCTGTGAATGTATTATCTTGACAGGGGTATTTGATTATCATTTTGCCAGATCTGCAGGCCAGAGGAATTATCACTAGAGATTTGAGGATTCTGTCTTTGTCATTTCCAGGACAAGGTCGTAATGGTAGTGGGAATAACTGTGACAGTAAGCTCCCTACTTATCGATCATTCTTATTCACATTTTACGGGTTCTGGCTCTGTTGCTCAAGTGACTTGTGTATATTTTTCTCATGTAAGTTGACACCTTTTTCATGCTAGCTTAGTGCCTGTATGTACACTACAAAGTCAATTTTAACCTATTACAAGGCATGGTGGAGAGAGGAAAGGAGACTTCTCGATGAGATCACGTAGTTCTTTTTCCTAGGTTTTTTTACACTTGATGACTTTTATTGGCTTAGGATGATTGCAGGTTTTAAAATCTAGGGTTCTTCTTTTCTTTTCTTACCCCTGCTGCAATTTTGTTTACATGTAGGGCTTCTGTTAAAGGCTTGACTCTCTCCTGTTTTCTCTGCCCTCTCTTATTTTTTTTTTTTTCATAAAAATTGGAAATATACGACATTGTTGTCATTGATAATTGGACAGGAATGAATCCATGGTGGGTTTCATCTTCTGGATGTACCTAACAATATCCCAACTGTTGAGACTTGTTTATTCTCCAAGCTGCAAGTGTTCTTCCCTTTTGTTAGTGATATGAGAACTTGCAATTGTAGGTGGCTTGTAATTTTTTTTTTTCTTTTGGGCAGAAGATATATCAAACAAAGATCGTTGGTGGTGTTTTTCTAACTTGAAGTCAGTTTTACAGTGTTTGATAAAACAGAAACAGTAAGCCTGTCTGGTTAAGATTATGCCATTTGGAGCTTGTGTTAGGCAGGTAAAGCAGGACTGTTAGGTTTCTGTGCGTGTCAAGATAATCCCAAAGAAGATTGTGGAAAAAGGGATTTCTGACAAGGCATGTTGGCAAGTGTTTGGCGTGTTAGGAGTCACCTTCTTGCGTGTCAACACATATCGTCTCGCCTTGACCTTCTCATGTAGCATTCGGCATTCTTCCTTGTGTTCTCCCAGCCCTTTGAAACTTTTGTGCTTATATAATTTAGGCTTAAGCTTTTATTGTTCATCTTTAGCTTGAGAAATGAAAAACTACGGAAATCTGAAAAATATTAAATACTTGTTTAGGTGAATATATTTTTAAAGTCATTAATTTTTTAACCTGACATCGAGGAAAGGTGACTCTTTTTTGAAAAAAAATTGTTTTTTTAAGTTTTATGTTATTGGATTATGAACCAAAATAGCTATTTCTTTTAGCACAGATGACATTTTTATAAAAAATGTTACACGGTATTTTTTTAAAAGAAGGAAGAGGCACTATTGTTCCTGTTTTAAGCATTTGTTTGTTTCTGTGGGCTAGGTTTGATGGGCCAAACAATGCACAAAGGTGGTGTAGGCATTTGTGGAAGGAGAGAGAGCTTGGGAAATTGGAATAGCGGGAATTTTGAAAGTAGTTCCAAAAACCATTGAAACGGACAAAACTTCTTCCAACGCACGGCGTCGTAACGAACCACGTCTCGCCGCTTCTCATTTGACACGTGTTCCTGATTTTTACCGGACTTTCTTGTCAGCATTGGCGGCCCGTGAAAAGGATTTGCTCAATTTCTCTCGTCCCGCGCCCGCACTCACTCGTTCACGTAAAACATAGCCTTTCACCTCTAGTCATTAATGGCTTAATCAAATGCCTGTCTATCTTCTTTTACTATTAGTATTAAGAATTTTTTTGTTTTTTGGGTGATTCTGAGTACAACTGATGACTATGATAACGAATATAATTTATAATTAAAAAATGAAGGATTTTTCTGTCATCGAGAAAAAATGAAGTTTAAATACGTGTAATAGATAAGCACTATGGCAACTTATACAAACGTAATCATTTTTATATCTGCCTTGGACCTTGAGCTTCTCGTTAAATCATTTACTTGGGTAAAAATAATCTGGAGCGATGTAAATTACGTACCATAAAATAAAATTGATTGGGGCAACGTTGAAAATACTGTACCAAGAAGTGTTGGGCTCGGTTGAATTACTCTAACCAATGCTATTTTTGGCTTAATGTCTTTTTTATTTTTTTTAATATTTGAAGAATAATTCAAAATATAACATTAATAATATAAAATGTAACAAATATAAATGATATCAAAAATAGTGTAAATAGGTTATTACAAAAATTACTGTATGGTGTGAAATTTAAACTAAATGGCGTAAAAAGTATGAAATGCCCCTAGTTCATGGCTGTAGAAATATAGATTTGGTTTTGTTATCTTCGACGTAACTCAAATTAATTTACATTTCTATTTAAGTATTTATTAAATATTTTAAAATTTATGTCACGGGGAAATATTTTGTGAAAATAAATACGTAGAGTGTAGATACATATTTTGTATATAATCAAACTCATTTTCGTGGTGTAACTGCAACAGTGTGATTTTTGGATTCAGGTTCTTGTCCAAACGCAGATATCAAGGCAGGGTCGGTTTTTTCCCTTTTTTTCAGTTACTGTTTTTTATTTTATTTTATTTTAATTTTCCCCAAGTTTCCCAAAATGCATATCCGGTCAACTTTTTCTTTTCTTTCACTCATTTTTAATTTTTATTTTTTAACTGTAATTTGCAATTTATTTCCAGTATAAATAGCAAGAAAAAAAGGCTCCTGTGACTGCTCTTCATTTTCGCCAGACTTTTTGTAGTCTGGTTTTCTTGACTGAATTTGCTGAACGAAGCTGAATCCTCATTCTCTCTTTCTAACTAAAGCCCTAGAGCTTCTCTGAAGATTTTCAACTCGCAGAACAAGAAATTTCCTCTTCAATCTCGCAGCGTCCTCACGACCTTTGCAGCTTGGAGTCACTGTGTTCTTCGTGTAAGTTTCACTAGATGTAGCAAGTGTTGGTTCCCAAACGGTAATGTAATGAGCCTTTAATGGTGGTTGAGTAGATTGCTTTAAGAATTGGCGGTCTTAGTCCTCTTCGAGCTTTTTCGGTTTTTTGTTTTTTTTTTTTTCTTTCTTGGATTTCTGAAACCTGTGCGGTGATAAAGCTCGATTCTCATCTATGCTATTTAAGAACGCAGGTTCCAGGCGTGTGAGGCCTTAAAATTGTAGAAACAGGATTTTTCTTGGTGGTTTCTGAGTTTAAGCTGATTGTTTTTGCTAGATCTTGCTTTGGTTGCTTTGTAATGTTTTCTTATGTCATAGATGTTTTGGACACAATTGGAAGATTCCAGTTTCGATTCTATGAACTGGACTATTGCTATAGCATACAAACTTTTGGAGTAGTTACTATGATGGCAGGGATGTGATTCATGTAACGCGTAGGTTATTTCTGCTGAAACAAATGAGGATGACTTGGTCGTGTGATTTGGTTATTTTTCAGTGTTTCCTTTTGTTTGTGTATTTGGCTCGTTTTTGTTTGTTAAATTTGAGCGCAAATTTCTCGTTGTCTCTTTTCATTGTGACGAAATTTGATTATGCTCTTTCTGTCTTGTTTTGTGTTAAAGTCTCAAAGAATGCACATTAGTTTTATCTCATTTTACTTGATTATTAAAACAAATAATTCTTGTTGCATATTCTACTTTGCAGTCTTATTCCTTTCTTGTTTTTCCTTAACTTTGTATATTGAATTTAAGTCATCTTTTTATTATTGTACACTTTCAATTTATGGTTGGTGTTAATCCAAAGTAAAAAAAGAAAAAAAAAATCTTTTAATAGAGCTGACTGAGAGCATGATACATTGTACACTTTCAATTTATGGTTGGTGTTAATCCAAAGTAAAAAAAAAAGAAAAAAAAAATTCTTTTTTATTATTGGAAGCTTGAGACCATGATCATCATGTTGTACCTTGGTTATGTAATTGATATATAATCTCTCTTCTGGTACCAAAACTGAATAAACGAGATCCACAGAGCATGTCAGAATTACAATCCACAGAGTCGCATTGTACCCAACAGAATCCCTCCACAACTGATGCTTCTGTAGCTGGTTCATCTTCAGTATCCACTTCAAACAATGACACAAAGAAAGTCTCACACAAAGATATTGTACTTGTAAGATATGACATTTTCCTCAATTTTTAAGAATGGAAGTCTTATGCTTCTCCTTTTTCTTACAGTTTCTCTTGCATCTTATTACGCAAATTTATTTGGTTGCAGGTCCAAAATTTAATTGAACGTTGTCTACAGTTGTACATGTCAAGAGATGAGGTAGTAAAAACTCTCTTGAACCGAGCAAAAATTGAACCAGGATTTACAACTTTAGGTAGGGTATCTTATTTATATATTATGTAAATATTTCATTTATACAATTTTGCCTTTGTCTAACCAACACAGGAAGATGTCACTTTATTAATTAGAAGGCAATGCCCACTTCATAAGGTTTTGGTATTTGGAAGGTTAGGGAAAGGGACAATGCAGTCAGCCTTAACTTGACATTAGAGCGAGACCATCTACAGGTTCAAACTCATGGCATCCATTTTCCAATGGGACAACTTCATGAACTGTGCCACAGACTGCCACCCAATATCATATTACTATTGCTACTTCTTAATGCCTTTGAATGTATATGTGCTTGTTGAATATAATTGTATTTTCTTTTACTGGTTTAAGCATTCATTTATCTCGAATCCTCTGTGGTGCTCAATTTGTTTATTGGTTGCTCATTTACGGGTCCCATGAAAAATTGTTATGTTGTTTTCTAACTCAATGTGACTATATATAATAGAACTCCATTTGATTGTAATCTTCCTTTATTTTTCCCTTATATGTCAAATATTATGTCCATTTGACAATATTTATATTATTTTCATTAACAAGGCAATGTATATGGACTGCTTTTCCTAGGCCAAGTAAATCATGCAGGCATTGGCTTCACATATTAATATCAGTTATCTGTATTATGATCTCATGTTATGATTGTTTCCCATTAACCAGAGGTGGCTGTCCAATATTTACAAGAGCAGTATTTTCTATACAGAGTTGTTATAATGGCATGCACTTTATTTCTTATAGAATGCTATAAATTACTTGTTTTCTTTCCTTTTCACTTGCCGATGGGTGGGTGGGATAAATTTTATTGCTGGAAGCAGTTGAATCTCCATTATCTACGCAGATTTGTATGCTTCATGTAGCACCTATGACTGCGGCCATCATAGTTTGATCTCTTTTCTTTTTTCTTTTTCTGATCAAGTATGGCAGAAATTAGAAGAAGAAAATGCAGATTTTTTTAGGGCCTATTACATCAGATTAAAGCTGAAGAAGCAGATTATCTTGTTTAATCATTTGCTTGAACGTCAGTATCATCTCATGAAGTATCCTGTACAGGCTAAAGTTCCACTGGCCCCATTGCAGAATGGGATTCCTTCCATAGCTGGTAAGTGCATATTTCACTGTTCCAAACTTAAGGCAAGAAAAAGCTCATGATGCTAACAACACCTTCTACATAGAGTCATGAAAGAAGAAAGAAAGAAAACAAAGTAGAACTTTAAAATAGAGTTATTTTGAGTCACTTTGCGATTCTGTGTACATTTTTATTCAGATTTTGTGTTAAATTGAATTAGATCGACTCATAACTTTCATGTTATTCTTATCAATTTTGAATTTTCACATTGCAGGTAATGGTTTGCCCATGGGGTATCCTGTATTACAGCAACCATCCATCCCAGCTACGGGTCAGCCACATATGGATTCCATGGGTTGTGGCCCTTCCAGCTGTCATGTGGTAAATGGAGTTCCTGTGACGAGAGATTTTCATCCCATGCCTATGAACTCTGAGAATGAGTGAGTTCTATTTTTTCCTTGAAAGAATGGTTGATTAATGTCCGTTTCTTAGTATTTGGTATCACTAACTCTGAGGACCTTACTATGAATGCAGTCATCATATGACTTGATTTCCATTGTCAAAAAAAAAAGAAAAAAAGAGAGAGAAAATCAGTAGATTTTTAAAGCACTTTCGTCCATCATCGTTATGTAAGCTTACAGTTCATGGACTTGAGTACTTTTTGACTAAGCTAAGATTCAAGGTTGTGGGAATTTCTTGGCAAGGTTTACTCCCTACAAATTTAAAAATGATGAGAAAACAACTTGTTATAAAATTCTCAGGTTTTCAATATATGGCCTGGGAGCTGTACGGCATGCGTTTCTTATGTATGTTTAGAAGATTTATTCATGGAGCTACAGTGGCTTAAGTCTTGATAGTTGGTAACTTCTTTTTGGTGCTTATATATAAGAAACTTGAGAATAATCCTTGTGAGTTTCTATACAAAGAGAAGTGAGTCATATATCCACAATATTTCATTTGCTGCTGAACAGCAATACTCTTTAAGATATAATTGGGGACAGCATCTTACTATCACCATAAATGAACCTTTTCTCCTTGTGAGGATCTCTCATCCCTCGGGGTCGTTTTTCCTGTTTGATATTAATGTAAATATTTCTCATTTCTTAAAAAAAAAAAAAACAACATTCTTTAGGATTTGAAAATGCAACAAAAGATTTAAACCGATAACGAGGTATTAACATATAAGTATATTTCTCTATTTAGTTCTTTTGAGATTCTTTTTTGTTAATTGCAACTATTTGGTCTTTGTGGAAGAATGATGATGAAGAGCAATGAAGCTGATGTTGTGCCTGTTTTCTCACAAAGCAGTGGCATGCCATCGATGTCAGAGATGGCCATGAGCCCTACGTCAGTGTCATCTAGTGGTCATTTTCCATTTACTCCATCAGAGATACCAGGGATGGGTGTGGACACATCAGCACTTGACACAACATATTCAGCTGACGTGGCAAATCTGGTGGGTTTGCAGCTGGGCAAGGGTAGTGAGTCTGGGAATGATAAGGATTCTTTTGGATCATTGGGCCATTTACCTTGGAATTTTAGCCTCTCAGATCTAACGGCCGATTTTTCACACATGGGAGGTGAGCTTGTTCATTAAATTTTCTATGCCAGAAACTAGCAGTGGGATGTCTAAGTTCATGTTGCAGCTTCACGTTGACATTTACCTTGCCAGTCTGTAGGAAAATACTAGGGGATAGTGCCCAAATTAAGATAATTTTGCTTTAATTTTTCAAATTTCCTGTTTTATAATTTGAGTAAGATCATTTTTCAGAACATGAATTTTTAATCAATCTATTTTTATACATAGGTGCACATGTCCTGGCAGCTTATCATCCTCCCTCCCAAAGAAAAACTTGCTGTCTTTTGCACTTAATTGATAGTCATCATCCATATGGTTTGTAATATTTGTTTTTTTTTTTATTTATTTTTATCTATTTTTGCCTTCAGAGCTTGGGTCCCTCGGAGACTATCCTGGTTCACCCTTCTTGCCTTCTGATTCAGATGTTTTGCTTGATTCGTCAGAAAATGACAACATGGGTAAGTCTCAATGTCTCTCCATTACATTTCTCTTCAGAGATCGAGACTCAGTATGTTAATTCCTTAAAAAAAAGCTCATGGTATTATATAGTAGGATTAAGTTATAATAAAACAAGTAACTGCATGCGTGAGGTAAATGTGAAGGTGTTTCTCATATTACTCAGGGTTGAACTGTATCTTCAAGATAGTGAAGCATAGATGCTATGATCAATCTTAATGGCTCTAGTTGGGACAACAAAAATACTACTTTTGTGAGAAATCACCAGGTTGTTAGAAACCATGTTTTAGGTATCTGGAACGTCGAATGTTTCTTTACATAGGTCATGCTACATAACAAATAGGTGAGACATTACAATTGCCATGCATAATTCATCTGGTCAATCATCTTAATACATGCCCCTAAACGAATTGCCTGTGTCAGAGTAAATGTTTTTGTTGAATGATTCTTTATAGATGCATGACTCCGGTTTCCTTCTCTTCCAGTTGACGAGTTCTTTGTAGACCCTGCTGATCCTCCAATCCCTGGTTCTGGTTCTCAGTCAGCGGAAGAGAAAGATGAAGAGAAATCTTAGACAAATGTGTGTGAACTTCTCATTTTTTGGCTGTGAGAAGTCCAATAATAAGATTAATGTAAATCCTTAACTTTTATGGTAAATTCCTGTTAACTACAGGTTATATTTCATTGTTTTCATAAGCAGTATTGCTATTGTAACTTGGGAGTACATCAGCACCGAGAACAGAAAGCTACTTATATTATATTAGAATATATTATCTATAATTTATTTCCCCTTTTATGAAACAAGTCTACCTTTATTCACCGTAGCATATAATAAGATGTAAAAAAAAAAAAAAAAATCCACATTTTCATTCCCAACATTTAATATTTTACCGATTGTAAGAATACTCTCTAATGGTCAAAAGTTTTTGAATTAATCTATTAGGGAGTTCTTTTCTAATTTATTTTTATGACTCTTAACTGTTGAAAATAGTGTATTGGGTTATTTTTATAAATTTTGACATAATGGGTCAGAGGAGAAAGTAGAACCGAATGTTAACAAAGACAAACATAATAATAAACGAGTAGGTTGTGCCAAATATATTTAAAGATGGTTAGGTTCTTACTTTTGTTAAAGAAAGAAATATTTTATGGAAGTTTTGTGAATGTATATGTGTACAGTATATGGATACTACTTGCCTATATATAATGAGAAATAAATGTAATGTAAAAGGAGAATAATAGATAATAATGATTAAGATAAATATTTTTATATCATTTTTTTATATGAGTGAAACATATAAGTTAAGTTAACAAAATTTATTTTTTCAATTTTATATATGTGGAAAACTGAATTTTTTTTAGTTGCTTAAATTGTGAAAAATTAATTACTTTTCAATTTTGAATCTGTTTTTAAAGTGAAGTACTTAAGAATCTTTTAGTAATTAATATATAATATTGGATAAATAAAATCCTAAATCTAAAGAAGGGAAAAGAAGGTATAAAGATTAAGTCAAAATAGGTTTCATCCTACAGATATATCTGAAGTAGTCTAAAAGATGTAGAAGTGTGAACATGCCATTTTGAGTTAGTTAACGTTCAAGTTCAAATGAAAAAGTTACTAAGGAAAAACACGTTTACCTGTGCTTAAAAATAAAAATAAAAATAAAATAATGAAATTTTATAGGGTAAAACATCGCAGGCCTAGCCCTAACCAGAGATTGACCAATGAGCTGAGCGAAACGAAGACTTTGGCAGTTGTCACGCACAACGGAGTGCGACCACTGCGTCAATCGCTAGCGTTTGATTCCGTACTAACGAGGATATTTTGCGTCAATCTGAACGGTTTATATTGTCCGAAATAACCTTTTTAACCACGTGTCAACACAGTAGATATTTATCTGCTAGTTGGACATGTGACGAACTGATAGCGAAAAAGCTTCTCCTGCCACAGTGAGACAATCGCTGGGTATCTCCGATCGGTTAACTTTGACTTGTGCTACGTTTCAACTTGCAGTACTGGCGACGCTCTTTCCAAGCAAGTCCCGTGGATCCCACCATCTAAAAACTACTGACCGTCGGATTGTCTTCGATTACAAAACGATTATGTATCATGACAGCGATTATTATTATTTTTCTTTATTTTTTGGGGGATAAATGTACTTCCCGTCACCGTGGGCTCCGTCTGGTTCTCCTTCTTCTTCTTCCTCTTCTTCTTATTCGGCTACACCAAACCACGCTGCTATTCATAACGACTCTAGACGGCGTCACCGAGGAAGTCTTGGGAACGTCCACTATCAATTCTGTCTCAGAAACGATAATTCGAAGACGAAGAAGAAGAAGAAGAAAGACATCTTGGAAGTGTTAGGTAATTTCTTCCTGTTGTTGATTGTTGAATGAGTGGAAGAAGGCGTTATTAGGGTTTCGAGTTGGATTTTCTTCTTCTTCTTCTTCTTCTTGTGATTGGTGTCTTCAAAGTGAGATTTGTGCGATTAGTCGTTCAATTTAAAGTTCTATGGAATCATTTGGATTAGAAGTTGTGTTTACATCTTTAAGTTGCTTCTTTGGATTCGAATCTGAAATTAATTATGTTTGGAGAATTTGTTAGATTTTCTCAGCTTTTCTCACAATTTGTCAGTAGTCTTTTTGAACGGGCAGACGTTGTTGCGAGTTGTCACTTAATTTAGTGTGCTTACTTTCTTTTTAAAGTTGCTCTATATAGTATCCGAAATTTGTTCTCTTTGGTGGATCATATTTGTGGATATTTCTCTTTTAAGGAAGAAAAAAGGATGTTTAACTTTAATTTGATCTGTATCAGGGGAACAAGTTAGTATGGTGATATGACTACTCAACGCTTGTGGAATACAGAGGATAATCTTCATCTATATTGAAAGTTCCTTGGCCTCTTCTCTGCAATTGTGCAAACAAGATAGTCGAAGAGATGAATTACAAGACAGAGAAATTTGTGAGGTTAGTTGACTTTATTTGTCTAGTGTTGGCTTATTGATTTTGTACTGAAATCTGTTGTTTGTGCCTTAAGAGCACTAGTATGTACTGGATGATGAAATCATTTGTAAACTTTTTGTATATATAGAATCTTTTCATTCTTCGCTTCCCATATTTTGCTGTCAGTGACCATCTATCCTATAATTAGAAGCATCCTTGTACGTATAAACCCTCGGGGCACAAGACTCTTTGCCCTACGCTTGAATATTGAGATTAGGAGTTGATTTAACCAAGTAACACAGACATCTATTTGACTATTTTTATTTTCCATAGGACACATGTTTCTACGAGGTTTTGTTTCTTGATTTTTAAAAATTTTTTTTTTTTGGGAGAAGATATTTATTCTTCCTATAATTTTCTTGGAGGTCACTTAGAGGAAAGTGGTTGTATTTTTGTTCTTCAAGAGTTAAAGGTTTATTTGGAAGTCGTAAATATGCCAAACTTAAAGTGTATGTTGATATATCAGATTAGATATGAAAAAGGTGAAAAGGCTATGTACAAACTAGCAAGACCAAGGAAAAGAAAGCTAAAGATCTGCACTATATTAAATGCATTTAAAGTGAAGACGTAAAGATGAAAGGTCCTAGTTTTTTTTATTTTTTTTATTTTAAAGAAGAGATATAAATAATATCATGAATATGGAAGATTATCAAATGGGAAACATTTGAAGATTATAAGTGTAAGGGAGTGTTTGGTAACTCTATTTCTTGAATATTTGGTAATCATTTTTTAAGACTTTTTACAGTAGAATTTATTAAATAAGAGTTTATAAAAATGTATAGTGTTTGGTAAACAAGTTTGACATATTCTTATTTCTCTCTTATTATAAGGGTCATTTATGTCATTAGTATAATAATTATTACTTCTATATAAAAAGTTTGTTTAGATATTTAATTGTGCAACATAATAAAATTATTAATAATGTGATCATGAAAAATTAATTACATTATCTATATTATTAGTTATTAAAACTAACATTTTAATAAGCATAATTATAATAAAAATAATTATACTTAAGCATAATAAAAACACTTCCACACTTCTTATCTCCTTTGTCATCCTCACTACATACCCAATTTTGGGTCTTTGATCTAGTGATCTTGAAGTGCAAGTCATTGCAATATGCAGCAACCCAACCATCTCTTCTTCAATGTCCTTATACCTCATCAGCTCCAAATTAAGTGTCGTCCACTCGTCCCTCAGCACAAATTGTACCTACTTCAGAAGATCAATAGCACTTTTAACTTCTACTAATTAGCAATGATTACAAATTTCTATGTGATAAAGGAAAATGTATATATTTACACAAAATGTACAGCACGCTCTTTGTGGTGCAGAAAGTGACTAAAGAAAAAAAAAAAAAAAAGCAAGTTGGATTTCATTTGATCATATAGCTTGGTGGGTGAGTTCACTTGCAGGATGTGAGGAAGAAATAGGGAGAGAAGCGCACCCTGTGAAGAAGAAATAGGGAGTGTGGAATTTTTTTTCTCTCACGACTGTTTTTGCAGTTGCGATGAAGACGACGACTGTGAAGAACAAGAGATGCGATAAAGATGGGCTAGTTTTGAGTATTTTCAAAAAAAAACTTGCCCTATTCCAAAACTAGTGAATCACTTTTCTCAAAAGTGGTTTACCACTTATTTTAGAAGTGCAAAAAAAAAAAATAATAATAATAATAATTTAAAAGGAAATTTTTTTTTTCTTTTTCATGGAAAGACCTTTTTAAATGAGAAAAAAAAATAATGCTATCAAACATTCTAATTCTTTAAAAGCTCTTTTCTAATTGGACTTGTCAAAATAAGAGGTTGTAAAAAGAGTTATCAAACAGTACCTAAAAGACTTGATAGCCTAGGGGTACTTACTTACTATAAGATCTTCCATACAATTTGCATGCTTGAGGTAACAATGCTTTGTGGAAAGTGGACAATGCAAATGGTTTACTCTTTACGGCCAGATGCTATTCTTTTTTTTTTTTTTTTTGAAGACCTGGTGGTATCTGGGCCTTTCTTTGTTCTCCCGTCTAATCCACCAGGGGGCACCCGCGCCCACCCCAAGGCCCGGACCCGGGAGACAACGAAACGAGTGGCGGTAGCGAGAATCAAACTCGTGACACTTTGGGAACACGAGCCCGTCCTGCGCCATCACGCCATTGCCCCGTGGGCTCAGATGCTATTCTTTTTGAGGGCTTTGGAAGAGTTCAAGGGAAATTGGACTCTAATGGTGAACTAAATTGTTTAATCGGATTTTAGCAATTAGAAGAACACTTTTGATTGAAGGAAAAACATCATAATATCTATATGTAAAAAATTTAAATTGATGATCAAACAATAAATCACAAGAGAGTACTAAAATTATGGTGTCGAACAATCAACTTGGATTTATGCATGAGAGATTAGCCATGGAAGCTATTTACTTATGTAGGAGGTTGATGTAGAGGCCTAGGGAGAATAAGAAAGACCTTCCAATAGTCTGTTTGATTTTGAGAAAATTTGTTAATAGACTATTACTTTAATTGATTAATAAGTATTTCGTTTTAAGAATGATATAATAGATATTAAGGAAAAGAAAAGTTACAACTAGGTACATTAACTTGATGAAAGATATGTATTATAAGGCAAGAACCTTCATAAAATCAATCCTAAAGAAACTAAAGTTGTGAATTATACTTGTATTAGGTTTACTTTAAGGATCTGTCTTAAGCCTTTACCTTTTTGCACTACTCACAAATGAAATTGATCCAGTACATTCAAGAAGAGATTCAAATTTCTATCATTTTATTTTATTTTGTGTGTGTGTGTGTGTGTGTGTGTGTGTGTTGTTGATATAGTATTTGTTTTTGAACCTTAATGTAATTACCAATGAAAAGTTGTATGACTTGATTTTCTAGGTTGTTTGACTTTTCTTGTGTTGCATGAGTCTGCGCAATTCAATGCAGGACAAAGAATATGCGGGTTGTGCCTTCATTTTGTTTCTTTTTTTCTTTGTGACTTGCATTTTTTTTTAAAAAAAAATTTTATTTTGTTTTTGACATTTAATTCTAACCTACTCACTTATTCTAATCATTCTCTTAACAATCTTGTGATCATCTCCTCCCCCTCACTTCTCCTTTTCGCTTTTCTTCTTGCTTCTGTAATAATAAACCAATAATCTTTCTCTGTTCGATAAAAGTTCTTTGTTTTCCTTTATAGATTAGAAAAATAAACGTATGTTAGTTTGCTTTCAATTTTCTCTTCTATATACTTTCAACATAAGACATTTATCAGAATTTTAACCAAGAAGTTGTTTTGAGAGTTCTAGAACTAATTTGAGTCATAAAATATGCATATAGGAGTGCTAGACATGTTTATATATCGTATTTGAAAAATTGAGAAAATAATATTTTGACTTATGAACCCATTTAAATCTTATTGTTGGGGTTAAGCATGGATGAGTTCACCCAAAAAGTAGCCCAACTTGAACTAATCAGGTGAAAATTACACAAAAAAAAAAAAAAAAAAAAAAATCACTTTGGTCACAACATGATACAAAAACTATTATTGTATGACCCAGTCGACCCAAATATGTAACGGGTTGATCAGGTTTTATTTGGTTTGAATTATTTCGTTCAAACCCAACCCAAATTTATAAAATAAAAAGACTAAAAATAATTATGATGGTAATTAGTTATCTATATACTATATATATGTATCACAAGCTACAAAACATCACAAAAAAACTCATGTTGGGGCCTCTCACAAAGAATGCCATGAGCTTAAATCTCTGAACCCTTGATAGCTTTAGGCTAGGGGGGACTTGAGGATTGAAGAAAAGATGAGAGGAGACCCAAGGGAGGGGGTATATATAGGAAACCTTGGGGGGAGGGTTATTTATTGGTGCCTATTCCTCTTACACTCACTTAAATATGTTTGCTTAGGGCCTCCAAGGCTCAAAGTCCATTTAAATGGGTGCAACAATACTCTTTTAGAAAACCCTTGGAATTTATTTATTTATTTATTTTATTTTTTTGCATATTTATCCTAGTCACTTAATACATGTATACAAACATTAAATAGAAACCTTTTTAACTAGCAGTTGGGTGGGTTAGGTGGATGTCAAGTTTTTTATATTAATCCCAACTTTTTGGGTGGATTATTGGCGCTGGACAGGGTTTATTAAGCATGCCCCATACATGACCTCTTTGGTTTGGGTTAGTTTGGTGTCTTAGGTGGGCAAGTTGAATGACTATTTCTGCCTATCATTAATGATTTTACGTTCTGATTTTGATATAATAACTTCGATGATAAAATGAATTAGGAGGAAATGCTGAGCTAAAAGTTTGGAGCAAAGCTCTGGGATATACTATGACTGAATATATTAATTGTTATTATAGTAGAAGTAGAAATATAAATGGATAAATAGTGAAGATTAGCAGCAAAATTTTTGATTTGGAAGTATTATTTGATTGATGCACCCCATCAAAGTTAAAAAGGAAAGTTTATAGAGTTGCTATTAGGCTAGCCGTGCTATATGGAAATAAAACAGTTTAAAGCAATCATTGTCACACAAAAGCAAATGTTAAGATGGATACATGATAAAGATTTAAAAGATAAATTAGAAATAAGCATATTTAGGAAATTGTAGTGGTAGCCTCATTTGAAGATAAAATGAAAGAGAACTGACAAGGGGGCATAGACACAAATAACATAGTCTCTGTTAGATGTACCAGCTAGGAGGGTTGATTTATTAGCACCATGGTAATGTTAGTAGAGGGAATGTAAGATCAAAATAACATGGGCTAAGATAATTAAGAAGGATTTTACATCTAAAGATTTAAATGGCAATTTAAACCCCTATTTTGAGAGGAAAGATTGAACTTTTTATTAGTAACCAGAACAACAAAATATAAAGAGGGAGCAATAGAGATGCTTAATACAAAATGAACCACTAGAACCTACAAATGTCTTTAATTCTATTGTTTATTTAATTGTATTCCTTACCTTAGAGGCAAAAGAGTGGAAGAGGTTGTTTTATTGTGGTATAAAAGCAATGGATATATAAATCATTATTGTCAGGGCCACGCGTAGACCATACCTAGACTATTGCTTAGCCATTTGCAGCTAAATCACCTAGGCCATACTTAATATAGGCTTTATGGCTTTTTGATGCACTTACAAGTTAAGCAGTTGATGTACATATACAAAGCGAAATGTTCTTTTTAGTTTTTCTTAACATTGTTCACGAAGTCATTGTATAGATTTAGCATTAGTGTACCTTTCAATTCTAACATTAATACTTTTTTTGTGCCTAGAAACAACACCTTGTTATGTGCTCTGCGCCCCTATAATTAGCAGACCATGGGTTATTTGATCCCTTTGATAGCTATTAGTCCCCACACTAGTGTTGGTTTGACAATTGGTGATTGCACGAACTCCATGCTGATGTTTTATCCTAGGATTTATTTTATTTTATTTATTTATTTTGTGTGTGTGTGTGTTTGTGTGTATGTTGGACACCTACATTAATTTGGGAAAGCTTTAAAGTTTGTATGTATGTCTACTCATCAAAAACAATATTTGTATATATATTTTATTCATTCCCTTGGATGGGATAAGGTGTAGATGAAGAGGGAGCCAGAGGGTTTGGGAATTGGAAAAATTGTATTGAGGGATAAAGCAGTGGTTAGAAAGTGGCTATGGTAATCCTATGCAAGCAGAATGCAGAACAGTTTCTGGTGAAGACTAATTCACAGCAGGCACAGCTTGATGGATGACCACAGAGGTGAAGTGATAGCAAGTGGTGCTATATTTAGGAGTACATGGAAATTCATACTTCTTATATACCCTTTCGTTTGGCTGATTAGGTTTTGGGTGGGAAGGGGTCATTTTGGAAAGATGCACAGTGTGGAATTGTTCTTTTTTGTGTGGTTGGCTCAACTCTCTCTAGGGTTGAGGCCAGCAACCCTGGCCTCCTTTCTTTGCTCCAGGATTGTTTTCTCCTTGGTGATAATGATAAAATCTTATGGCCTTAGGATCCTTCAGGGAAGTCTCTTCTCTATCTTTTTCTTTGGCCACATTCTTTGAAGTTCCTAATCATTTGCCTTTCCCTCACTGTCTTTTTATGGAGAACAGAAGTTCCCTCTAAAGTAATGTTTTTAGCTTGTGTGGTTGCTCATGGTAGTGTTAACGCTAACATATCCCAATGTTGATCGCTAACATATCCCAATGTTGATGTTCGAAGGTTTAGTTGCTCTCATGGTTCTATTTATGTAAGAGGGGGGGGGGGGGGGGGGGGGGGGGGGGAAGAGGGGGGGGGGGGGGGGGGGGGGGGGTGTAAAGCATGGAAGGTCATTGAAGGTTGTATGTTTGGTGGGTTTTGTTTTCTTTTTCTTTTCCCTCTCTCTTTTTTTTTTTTTTTTTTTTTTTTTTTTTGAAAGTAAAGGAATGCTAGATGTTTGAGGATATTTCTTCGTTAGTGGGTGGGGTTTGGGAAAATCTGCTTTGGCGTCCTTTAGGGTTAATAGTTGTAATATGTCATTAGGATATACCATTTTAGATTGGTTGAGGAAGTGGACTAACCTAATATAGTTGCATGTGGTACAAATCCTTATTAGTTACACGCATATAAACCAACACAATTCTTGTTTCTTTGAAAGTAAATTGTTGAATTCATCAAGCTTTTCAATTTGATATTTTGGAGTAGACAAGAATTCTGTTGTTGAAATATTAACAATGGATTCCATGGAAATAGACGACGTAATCCGTTGTGTTGGCACAATGTTGCCTTGTCAATCTTGTGTCTTGAAAGGTTGCCATGTAAAGTGCGGCATCAATTAAAAGGTCACTATGTCAGTATTGTTCTAACAGTCTTTGACTTTGAGATCAGTGGGACTTTTTTTAACATCTGGCGTGGCCCCGCATGTAGGCTTGGATGAACTGCATTATCAATCATATGCCTTATTTAACTCACCTAACAAATGAACCTATGGACTCTATGACAAAGAAACTCCAAGCCAATACATCAAAGCATCACAATTTCTAACCCAATCTGAGAATGAGTAGCTGGCACAATGTGTACTGATCCACACTGCAGCACTGATTTTTGAACGTTCTTCTACTTTATCAACGTTCATAACTTTGTTGCTGAATAGTTTGTTATTCCTTGCACACCACAAGGACCACATAGCAGCCAAAACCACTTCACTCGTCACAATTCCACACCTTCTGCTTACCCTGTCGTATGATTAAGTAGGAAACTTTCTGCATCTTCGTGAGGGGCTGTGGATTTACTTGGCAGCAAACACGCCGAACTTGCCAAACCTGCTTAGCAAGTGATGACAGAGAACATAGTAGTTAGGAGAGAATGCAAGTGAGCAGCCTTATTTTAATCAAAGCCTGAGTGAATAAGTGATGAAGGCCCATTACCCAACTAAAAACTTCAATTCTGTTTGGAAGTGGAGCATTCCATATAGAAGAGCAAAAGGAAGGGTAATAGTAAAGGTTTGAGAGGAGGCAGGGGAGAAAGGAAATAAAAGGAGGACTTGGATGTGTAAGTGCCAGCATTGCAAGGGACCAGTCAAAGGAATCAGCCAACTCTAGGTTCCATCTGATTGGTTTAAGTCTCAAAAGTAACACCTTGATCTCAGCTTTCTCCCTAGGGGTTAGTTTGCGAGGAAATTGAAAGTTCTAGGAGGGAATATCTATGATAGAAGATGGAGGATAAGACAAGAAATAGCTTATTGGGGCAGAAGGGTTGTTAGAAAGACAAGAAAGGAAGTGGCCATGAGTGTATCTCCACACCATAGATCACTCAGAAAGTGGATGGTGTCCATTACCCAGTTAAGGTGTATGTGAGGTAGAAAAGAAGGGTTCATGCTAGATATGTATTACCGAGGGTTTCTGTTGGTACATGATTAGCAGACCCAAACGCCCTACCATTCAAAGAGGTCCCATATTTGCTCTGAATGATCTATGTCCATAAGCATAAAACAACACCACCCCTCACAACAACAACAAAAAAAAAAAAAAAAAAAAAAAAAAAAAAAAAAAAAAAAAAAAACACCAAAAAAAAAAATAATTTTTTTTTCATTTTCCCCCCCTTAACTGGGCATTTCCAAAAA
>JAJIYU010003216.1:0-27467 GCA_030144865.1 Tinospora cordifolia | reverse complement strand
GAGAGAGAGAGAGAGAGAGAGAGTTATAGGTGTTGTAATAAACTCTATACACTTGGCATTAAACTATTGTTGTAACTTGTAACAAGTTAACTAACTGTTGTCTTCTTCACAGATGACTCCATAGTTGTATGACTAACATCCCCCCTCAAGCACACTGAGGAGTTACACAAAGTGAGCTTGGAATGCAGCATCTAAATATGAAGGAGTGATAAAGCTTTGGTAAAGATATCAACCACTTAATCAAGAGAAAGAAGATAACCAAGAACAACCTGTTACTGTGCAACTTTATCTCTAATGAAGTACAAATCAAGGTCAACATGCTTAATTCTAGCATGCAAAACGAGGTTGTGAGAGATAGCAATGGTGCTTTGATTACCACCCCACATATTAGAAATATGCATTTCATGAAGTAAAGACTGTGACCAAGAAATCTCAACAACAAGCGAAGGTAAACTCTAGTATTCCGCTTTAGTAAAGCTATGTGATCCAGTATGTTGTTTCGTGGCACTTCATGTAATAAGATTAACACCAAGCAAACACACATGCCCTAAGTAGACTTACGATCATCAAGATTGGAAGCCCAATCAGCATCAGAGAAACCAACAAGTTCATACTAGCTACAGCAGGAGATTTTGTAATGTGAAGACCATAAGTAGAAATGCCTCGAAGATACCTCAAGATTCTCTTCACTACCTTCCAGTGTTCATTTAAGGGAGACTGTATGAATTGGCAAACTCTATTAACAAAAAGGCAATATCAGGTCTAGTAATAGTTACATACTGCAATGCCCAAACAATAAAATGATGTTCAACTACATTATCCAAAGGGTCTCCTTTAAAACTAGATAATTGATTCCCCATAGATGATGTCATAGGAGAAGGTGCTGGTTTAGCATTCAACATATTAGCTTTCTTCAACAAATCTTGAACATATTTGTGATGAGAAAGATGAAGACCATTAGCAATTTGATGAACTTCTCTGGCCAAGAAATAATGAAGAAATAATGAACTTCTATGCCCAAGATCTTTTAGAGAGAAAAAAGCTCTTAAACGAGCTATTGCCATGTCAATAGCACTAGAGCTACTACCTATTATAATGATATCATCAATATAAACGACAAATGTAGAGAGTGTAATGTGGAGTGAAACAACAAAATAGAGACTGATCAATTTTACATGAAAAGAAGCCAATAGAGGAAAAAGCAAGTTTGAGCTTATCAAGCCATGCTTGTGGAGCCTATTTCAAGCCATATAACAATTTGTGCAACTTGCAAACTGAATGGGGCTGTGAAGAATCAACAAAACCAAGAGGCTGAGACATGTAGACCTTTTCATTAATAGTGCCATTGAGAAATGCATTCTTGAAATCCAATTGCCAAAGAGACCAACCATTGTTAACAACTATTGATGGTAGAACTTGAATTGTGGATGGTTTAACTACAAGACTGAAGGTTTCAGAAAAATCAAATCCCTCAATTTGATGAAATTCCTTTGCTAAGAATCAAACCTTGTGCCTTTGAACTAAACCATCTGGATTTTGCTTGATTCTAAAAACCCTTTACAGCCTATAACCTTCCTATGAGTTGGTGTTTTTATTAAACTCCAAGTATTGTTAGAATGCAAAGCATTAAACTCCTCCTTCATTGCTTGTGACCATGCTGGATGTAACGAGGCTTGATTCCCAATGGAAAGAATAGAAACATTGGGATCAGCAAGTAAAACTGTGGGTTTATGTATACCAGATTTGCTTCTAGTGACCATGAGATGCATATTTTCAATTAAAGGCACAGGTGCATCTGAACAAATAAGAGAAAGGCGAGTAGGAATATTGTTAGAAGGTGAAGATGAATGGGACATATCAAAATTGATAGGCAACGAGGTGGAATTAATAGGCATATTGCAAGTTGGTGGTGAAAGATTGGAAGGTTTGGAAGATGGTTGAACTAAAATCGAAGGAAACAAAGGAACATGATGGATAGAGGATTAAGAATTAGTACACGATAGAAAAGAAGAAGCAAATGGAAAAACTATCTCATCAAAAATAGCATGTCTAGCAACAAAGATTTTACCATCATTTCAAAGGCATTTAAAGCCTTTATATGAGGTGTAATAGCCTAAGAAAACATAAGGAGAACTGTGGAATTCAAGCTTATTAGGCTAGTAATGTAATACCCTGAAAATTTTATAGAGTTTGGTAAATTTAAATAAAATAATTCAAGCACAATAAACCGTGAAAAACTCATAAAAACATGGTTTAAGAGATGTTTAATCAATGTACACAAGAATTAACAAACTGGAGCGAAGCAGGAAATTCCACATAGTAACCGTCTATTGGTCACCGCAGTCATTAGACTGAAACCCAAAAAAATCAAAATCACAATGTTCTGGTTACCGTGGTCATTCGTGTGATTATTGCGGTAATTCGACTAAAATGCAGAAAAATAGGGTTTTGGTTACTGTGGTAATCCTTCAAGTTACTACAGTAATACGTATCAAGCTAAAGATAGACTATCAAAAGCGAAGAGTGACTGTGACATTGCGTTCTAGAGATGTCCTTAGAATAAATGGGGATATGGAAAGATTGCTTAGGAGTCCTATGGTAGCTCTGCTGCATTGTTTAAAACAAAAAGAGGACTTCAAACAGTTGTTAGAAGTGGCTACTAAAAAATCTAGAGAAATACAGAGTATACCTATAGTACAGGAATATGCAAATGTATTCCTAGATAACCTACCTGGACTACTACCACATAGACAAGTAGAGTTCAAGATTGAGTTACATCCTGACACCGACCCCATAGCTATTCCGCCTTATAGATTGGCACTAATAGAACTAATTGAGTTGAAGACACAACTAGATGAGCTCCATGAGAAGGGATTTATTGGACCCAGTGAATCACCATGGGGAGCTCCTATTCTATTTGTGAAGAAAAAGAATGGATCTATGAGACTTTGTGTTGACTGTCAGAAGTTAAACCAAGTGACAATAAAGAACAAGTATCTATTGCTTCAGATGAATGACATGTTTGATCAGTTAAGGGGAGCCACTCATTTCTCCAAGATTGATCTAAGGTTTAGATATCATCAGTTGAGGCTTCGAGAGTCTGATATATGCAAGATAGCCTTTGGAACTCGATATGGGCATTTCAAGTTCACAATGATGTCGTTTGGTTTGACCAATACACCAGCTGCATTTACGAATTTGATGAATAGAGTCTTCATACAATATTCAAATCAATTCGTTGTTGTATTTGTTGATGATATTCTGATATACTCTAGATCAGAAGCAGAGCATGTAGAATATCTAAGTATCGTCTTAGAGATGCTGAGAAGAAATGAACTCTACGCTAAGTTTAGCAAATGTGAGTTCTAGATGAAGAAGGTTAAGTTCCTTGGTCATGTTGTCTTAGCTGAAAGAATATCCGTAGACCCAAAGAAAGTAGAAGCAATATCCAACTGAAGGCAGCCTAAGATTGTGATAGAAATCAGAAGCTTCTTAGATTTGGTTGGATATTACCGCAGGTTTATCCAAAACTTCTTGAAGTTGGCTAGACCAATGACCAAGTTAACCAAAAAGGGAGAGAAATTTGTTTGCGATGATAAGTGCGAACAATCATTCTAAGAATTGAAGAAGAGGTTACATTCAACTCCTATCTTAGTCACACCTACTCAAGGTGTGAAGTATGTCCTATATACTGATGCTTAACAAAATGGATTGGGCATTGTAATGATGTAAGACGGGAAGGTAATAGCTTATACTTCACGTCAATTGAAGATCCATGAACAGAATTACCCCACATATGATCTAGAGTTAGCAACAATTATTTTTGCATTAAAGATCTAGCGACATTATCTCTATGGGGAAAGTTTTGATTTATTCTTTGATCATAACAACCTAAAGTATATTTATACCCATAAGGAATTGAACCTTCGATAGAGAAGATGGATAGAATTCCTAAAAGATTATGACTTTCAGCTGCACTATCATCTAGGGAAGCCTTACGTGGTGGCAGATGCACTTAGTAGGAAATTTAGTAAAAAGGATAAAGAAAAGGGTCAAATGTATCAGTTGATCAGTAACTATAACTTGGGTATAACTTCATATAGGAACCAAGTTTATCTATATGCGATGACTTGCCAACCAGATCACTTACATCAAATAAGAGATGAAAAAAAAGGGGATAGATGGATTAATGATCTAATTGAGGGCGTAAAGCTAGGGAAGCACACAAACTTTAGAATTGATGCAGATGATGCTCTCAAACTTGGGGATAGAGTTTGTGTTCCTGAGAGTGGGCAAAGTAAAAGAACCATCTTGATGCAGATGATAGATGGATTAATGATCTGATTGAGGGCATAAAGCTAGGGAAGCACACACACTTTAGAATTGATGCAGATGATACTCTCAAACTTGGGGATAGAGTTTGTGCTCCTGAGAGTGGGCAAAGCAAAAGAACCATCTTGAATGCGACTCACCAGACCAAGTACACTATGCATCCAAGAGGAGATAAGATGTACTAGAATCTTAAGAGAGTATATTGGTGGAGAGACATGAAGAGGGACATTGCCAAGTATGTCTCTAAGTAATTGATGTGTCAGCAAGTGAAGGCAAAACATAAAAAACCCTCAGGGATGTTACAACTACTTCCAGCTCTCGAATGGAAGTGGGACAACATTGATATGAATTTTGTCAGTGGCGTACCTAAAAATTAGAAGGGAGAAGACACAGTATGGGTGATTGTAGATTGTCTCACAAAGGTAGCTCACTTCCTACCCGTACAATCTACAGATTCAGTTGGAAATCTTGGAGAACTATATGTTAAAGAAATAATAAGGCTATACGATGTACCTAATACCATTATGTTAGATAGAAATTCCACATTCACATCTCAATTCTGGAAGAGCCTATAGAAGGAACTCTGCAGTAGACTCACTATGAGTACTGCATTCCATCCTCAGATAGATGGGCAATTCGAGAAGGTCATACAGAGTAGGCAGAAAAGCGATGAATAAACAAGTAAAACAGATCCAAAAGAGGTTAACTACAACTCAGAGTAGGCAGAAAAGCGATGTAGACAAGAAAAGAAGACCTCTAGATTTCGAAGCAGGTAACAGAGTTTTTCTGAGGACTAGCCCTCAGAAAGGGATCAAGGGAAAACTATCACCTAGATTCATCTGTCTGTTTGAGATACTCAGATGGGTTGGTGAATGTACCTACAAACTGGAATTACTTAATAGAATGTCCTAGATCCATAACATCTATCCATAACGTATTCCATGTGTCGATATTGCAAAAATATGAACCTAACCCCTCTCACATCATACATTGGGAGGAGGTTGATATCAGGGACAATGTGACTTATGAAGAATCAGCAATCTGGATATTGGATCGTAAGGTGCAGAATCTCAGGACGAAGGACATTCCTCTGGTCAAAGTACTATGGAGACATCACGATCGGGAAGAGGCGACATGGGAGTTAAAAAGCAAGATGCAGACGAAATACCCTGATCTCTTCACCTAAAACGTCTGATATAACAATATCATACAGGTGACTCACTCTTTTAAATTTCGAGGATGAAATTCTTTTAAGGAGGATAGGTTGTAATACTCCAAAAATTTTATAGAATTTTGGTAAATTTAAATAAAAATAATTCAAGCCTAATAAACCTTGGAAAACTCATGAAAACATGGTTTAAGAGATGTTTAAACAATGTATAAAAGAATTAGCAAACTAGAGTGAAACACAAAATTTTGCATGGTACCCATTTACTAGTTATCGCAGCCATTAATAAAATTACCACGGCCATTAGAATGAAACCCAAAAAAAAATTAAAATCACAACGTTCTGGTTACGATGATCATTCATGTGATTACCATGGTAATTCGACTAAAACACAGAAAAATAGGGTTCTAGTTACCACGGTAATCCTTCGAGTTACCATAGTAATCCTTTGAGTTACCACGGTAATACGTGAATTATATATGTATGAACAGTACGCCAACACACCCTAATCGTCATTTTTACCCTACATTCGCACACCTACTCCCAAGCTTCAATATTAGCCACCAATAATTGAATTTTCTTCCATACCTTGCCATTCTAGATTGATTTCTATTCGTTCAAACCCCTCTCTATTGGTTCGTGAACTCAAATCCATGAAGAGCAAGCTTCACCAAAAAGAAGATCCGTGGAGGTGTTGCTCCGAACATCTTGTACCCAGGTAAAATCATGAAACCCACTCTGAGTCTTGAGTTCTTACCATTATAAAACATTTTCTAAGTGGGAATACGTTATTCTTTGAAGCCTAAGTGATTTAAGGGTTGAAAGACTTAGTTTTGGTGAGAAACAAAGACAAAACGAGAAGAGCCCTAAGGTATAAAGACTTCTTTCAGTTGATGTGCATCTTAGGCTTAATATGCATGTATTTGACCATTAAACATATGGGGAAAGCATGAGCGAGACAATACACATGAAAGCATTACACGCACAGCCCCCTCTAGCTGCCGCTGTAACTCATGTCGCGAAATCTGGCCACTACTAAGCATTACCGCAGTTACCCGACGTGCATCGTGTTTTTCGTCCATTTTTCATTCTAGCCTTGTGTACACCATGGGATACCTATGTAGGGACATGAATCCATGATTTTGAACATGTTATGAATGTATTAGACTCACATTATCTTAGTATTTAAAATCTTATAGATTAAAGGTCTAAAACATGTGCAGCGAGGAGCAAAGGCACAAGGGAAAAAGAAATATCAAGGTGGAAGTGATTACCTTGCTCCCTAGTATTATTTGAATTTTGATGTTGAATATGTGATGTTTACATTGTTTGAATACCAAGAAGCATGCTAGTATATGTTTATATGATTTATGAATGACATGAATGCATGAATGCTTAAATAACATAAGTTATATGTCCATATATAGTATTTACAATGCTTTATCACATGAGATGTTTATTGGGTTATTTATAAATCAATGAGATGATCAAAATGATTACATTGTTGGATAATGATACATTATACATGATAAATTGATAATCATGCTTGTAATGAAATGTTTATTGATACATAAACAAAGATAAATTTAGAATTGAACTACGAACCGTCGTAGTGGTCCATGGGGGATCATTGTGGGTGTTCTTGCGATAAGAAACGATGGGTTTGCCCCTAGTTTCCAATTATAGAATTATGGGTGTGACTCTAGTTCCTAGGTTGGGTGACGAGTGTGCCCTATACCATTGGAATATGGCATATAGTGCATTTTCCTCTACTTTTTTGACATGATGATGATAAGAAAACACCAAGGTTAGACCCTTCGATCTAATTAACAACTAATGAACAACTGAATGTTTCAAATGCCTAATATTTTATAAGTGATTCATGTTCTATGTTCGATTTAAATAATACTATTGATGTATTGTGTATGATCCACTAGGCTCTTGAGCTCACCCCACATCTTCATTTTAGGTGACCCTTGAGGTAGTTTGTGTTGATAGTACTACATAGCACTATAGGAGCCGCAAACCTTGTTTTTGAGGTTGTTATTAGAGCTATTTTGATTGGGTAGTTAGTTCAACATGGGTTTATGGCCCTCTAGATTGGTCTTGAGTTATTAATTTGTATTTAAGGTTTACACTTTGACCACATAAGCCATGTTCGAATATTTTGGTTGGAAACTTGTCCACATTTATTTAAATTCAAATGTTGAAGTTAATGATTACACTATGGATGACCGTTGCATGCTTCCATGTGTTACTTCTTGGTAAGTCCAAGAGTTTGATTATCTATGTATATGAGTTCTGGTATGTCCAGTTGTTGTTTAATGATGAATTGAATGTGAGAAAAGTAACATCCCGGTTCTTGACAGATGATATTTGTGCCAATATTTAATGGTGCGTCTCTCATACATGATAGAAAAGAATGACCGAGAACTGGGGTGTTACAAGCAAGGTCGCGAATACGGATAGACAACACAACCAAAAACATTGAGGTTAGAGTTTTCATGTAAAATACCATATAGAGTCTCAAAAGGGGACTTACGAAGTAACATAGGTGTTGGCATTCTATTGATAAGGTAAACTGTTGTTTGGAATGCTTCATCCCAATATTTCATAGGCAAAGAAGATTAAAACAAGAGGCATAATCCAATTTTAGCAATTTGTGTGTGTTTCCTTTCAATCATTCTGTGTTGTTCATGAGTGTAAGGGCAAGAGTGCCAAAAAGGAATACCCTAATCAGACAAATATGAAGCTAATACCATGAATTCTTTGCCATTATCAGTTTGTAGGGTCTGAATTCTTTGAGAGAAGTAAAGTTCAACTTGACTCTTAACCTGAGTAAAAGTCTTATAAACATCAGCTTTTGAACGTAGTGGAAATATCCATGTAAAAACAATTGAATGCATCCAAGAAACTGACATAATACTTATAGCCATTGGAAGTGGTCACTGGTACATGACCCCACACATCTGCAACTAGAAGCTCAAGAGGTTTGGTGTATACTATTCTTGATTGAGGGAATGTTTGTTTATGAGACTTACTTACTTGACAATCATAATATACAAATGAAGATAATGAAACATATTTGACGTTGCATTTGTTTCATACTAATTTTACAATAGTCATTGAGGGATGACCAAGGCGTTTATGCCACAAAGCAAATTCAGAATCACTAGAACAAACATTCTTATTGGAAGAGACAAAGAAAGTACTAGCAAGTGAAGACTTTCTTGTGTTGAAATAGGTGAAGCAATAGATTTTCGTATAAAGTATGAACTTGTATTGAGATCATGCATAGCAGAAGCTATGTTGGATGGAAGAGGCAAGTGAAACCCATATAGTCCCTTGTACATGCACATTGAAGAAGCACCTTCTTCATATGTTGATCCTTTGTAAGGCAACATTCATCATGAAATTCAAGAAAAAACATCATTATCATGGACAAATTTAGAAACAATCAGCAAATTTTTTGTAATTTTTGGAACATGCAATATGTTCTTGAGAAGAAAACGTCGATGGCTGTCGCTAACATGATTTGTTCCAATCAAAGATATAGGTAATCCAACATCATTACCTACAAGAAGCTTCTCTTTGCCATTATAATCAGATTTGTTTAGAAATTCGCACTATCTGATGTGCAATGATCTTTTGCTCCACTATCAAGGAACCAAATAGATTCTGACGAAGGCAAATTTGGTGCTATAAACATATCAGACATGTTGCCTTGGACCTGTGCACTTGAACTTCCAGAGAATTGATAGTTCTTTTGGAAATTTTGTGGTCGAAAGGTTTGATCAAACCTATAAGCATGCGAGGCATTATGACCAATTTTGTGACAGATTTGACAAGGAAACTTATTGTTATTGTTGCAATCATGACCTCGTCCCTTGTAGCCACCATTGTTAGATGATCTTCGACCACTATTTTAACCATCAGATTGAGTGTTAGATACTTTCTTGTTAACAACAACATTTGCACTCATTGTATCACTGAGAGAATGTTGCTCAATTCTTGCTTCATGAGTAAGCAGAAGAGTTGAGATTTCTTGCATGGAATAACAATGTGGCATGGATGTAATAGAGATCACAAAATTGTCATATTCTGGTCTTAGACTACTAAGTATAGACATCATTGTATCATCATCTTTTAAGATATATCCAACAAAAGCAAGAAAATCAATTAGATTTTTGTTTTCCATCAGATATTCTGTCATTGTTGTACCTCCTTTCTTCAATGTCTACAACTATACTACATTATATTTGCTTTGGATTGTGAAGAAAAGAGAAGTTCAATGTTCTTCTAGGCCTCACAAGCTATTGTGCATCCAACTTCAAGTAGAAGTTCATGACTTATTGAAGACAAGATCCATCACAATAGAATCTAATCTTGTTGTTCCCAATCAAGAAATGCTTTAGTAGATGATCCATCTTTATTGAGATGAGATGCAGGAGACACTGATGGATTAATGAAAGATCCAAAACAATTACCATAGATTGTTGCCAACACTTGTTGACACCTTAATAAATAATTGCTATGATTTAGTTTCACGTTCAGCTCAAGTTTCATAGGTGTGAGAAACCTTAAACTGCCATTGCTAAAGCTTGAAGAACTAGCTCCTATACCATAATCAATAGACAAGAATCAAAAAGAGAATGAAACATGAAATAAGAAAGAAGAAATCAATTGTGTTGTAGAAAACAAAGAAATGAGTTGTAGAAAATAGAGGAAGCAATTGAGCTTTTCTCTATTGATCTAAAAGCTGTATTTATGTTATATATATATATATATATATATATCTGTGTGTGTGTGTGTGTGCCAGTTGAAAACAACATCAATATCAGTGATAAGCCTTAGTTCAGGACCATCTAGTTTCATAACTTTGGTTTGTTTGACTTGGTACTGGTTTTGACATCCCGTGAAAGGATCTTCAGATCGATCATTCGAAGGAGGAAATTGAGACAAACTTGAAAAAAATCTGAGACAATCATGGGGGAGTCTTGATCAAGGAGTACATAAAACTAATATCTTTTAGATTCAGACTCGATGAACCCTACTGACGGATTGCCCATTTCATAACATTCTCAAGGCTTATGTTGGGAAGACTTATTCTTCTTGGGTTTTTGAACGTCATATTGAACATGAAAAGCATTGTCATTATAGTCTAGACAATCACAAGCATCCCACCAGATATGTGAAGGATGTGGTTATTGAAGTATGAGAGCTTCAATATAGTAAATCCCTGCAAACGAGGGCCTTGGAAGAGTTATAGTTGGTTCTAGAAAAGTAGTTTCAACAAAACCGTTATTTCTCTGTTTATGGACTACATGTGAAGACTATTGAACCTAGTCTACTTGAAAACGAGCCTCGTAGCTAGTTATCCATTTTTCTAGAAATAGCTTCTAAAGTCTTTCAGTCGGAGAAATGTATGAGAAACAACTCCTTGGAAGAGTTATGTTTGGTTTTACAAAAGTAGTTTCAACAAGACCATTATTTCCCTATAAAGGAACCCCTCTTGATGGTTTAATGTTAGACATTAGCTCACAAGGAGTTGTTTTTCATATGTTTCTCCTAAGAGCTCTTCTTCTTCAAAGACTTTAGAAGCTGTTCCTAGGAAAATGGATAACTAGTTATGAGTCTTATTTCTAAGTAAACGAGGTTCAGCAGTCTTTACATGTAGTCCATAAACAGAGAAATGATGGTCTTGTTGAAACAACTTTTCCAGAACCAGCCATGACTCTTCCAAGGGCCTCGTCTGCAAGGGTTCACTATATTAAAGCTCCCGTACTTCAACAAGCACATCCTTCACATATCTGGTGGGATACTTGAGATTGTCCAGATTGTGATGATGATGTTTTTCATGTTGAATATGACATTCAAAAACCCAAAAAGAAGAAGTCTTCGTGACGTAAGCTCTGAGAATGTTATGAAATGGGTGATCTGTCAATAGGTTTCATCGAGTCTGGATCTAGAAGGTATCAGTATTATGTCCCCCTTGATTAAGACTCCCCCATGATTGTCTCGTCATCTCAGATCATTCAAGTTAGTCTCAAGTTCCTCCTTCAAATGATTGATCTAAAGATCCTTTCACGAGATGTCAAATCCAGTATCAAGTCAAACAGGCCAAAATTATGAAATCGCATGGTCCTGAGCTTCTCACTAATACCAAGGTTGTTCTCAACTGGAAATCTAACGTTACTCTATATCAGAATGACCTTTTCAAAACTATTGCTCAAAAGCAGCAAAAGATTTTACAACAACGAGACTCTCAAGATCAAGTAGTATTCATGATAGACTTGACTAGGTCCATCATGTACTTAAAACTTTTGTCATAATCTATAGAAAGTTATGCCGATACCGCTTCTTTATTTCTGCCACTCGAAAGAGAGAAGAAATCTCTTCAAGCTCAACTTCAAGATATTACGATTGCAGCTTCATCCTCATCCTCAAACCCTTTTTATTCACCTCATATTGTCCCTTCTGCGATGATCACAAAACTAGTTGTCCATTCCCTTTTCTCACCTTCCTATAAAACACACGGCCACTTGAAAGAACCAAAGGTTTTTTTGCCTCAAACACCACCAATCCCTTGTTTTAGATAAACCTTTTCCCAAGAAAAGAAAAGGAAAAAACAAAAACTTGCCAAAGCCATCCCTCCCTCCGAACATAAAGTTTTTGCATCTTCCAGACTAGACCCCTTACCAAACCTCTTTGAAAACTCTCTCACCACTTTTCTTGAGTACATGGCACGGCAATATGACCATTTGGCGGTCAGCTTGGCAAACCAAAAAGAAAGTAAATCTCCTACTAAACTTTCTTCAACATTAGATTCAAAATCATCTTCTTCCAGAGATACTGCAGATGTTCTTGCAACTTTTAGCTTGGGTGAAACAACAAGACCATCTTTTGCTGAAACAAGAGTTGAGACTATTGATGATATGGAGTCTTCTCTTCACCTGAGAACGAAGGCTCATAAATCAAATAATGGGTCTTTTAGCACATTTAATCTTGATAGTCTACCATTTAATGACTAGCATCTTTTCTTTCATCATATGTTTTATTGGTGTCAGGCTGAAGCTTTAAAGTAAGGGGCAAATGACAAAATTATTCTTGAAAGCTAGTCACATGCTTTTCTTAGAGTCTCCGCAACTGGTGGTTTGCCATTTAGGAATATCAACAAATCATTTTTCTTCAAAAATCCATCACTGACTTTTTGGCCATTCTTTACACAGCATTTGTTGGACTAGCGGATCAATATGTTGATCATGCTAGAGAAAAGTTTTTTCCTACTAAATGTTAGCCCTACAAACTCCAAACATGCAAGCCCATTATGAAAAGATGTCCAATCTTTTCTATCTCATAAAAGGAGTTGATGATAACAATTTAAAGACCCTTTTCGTTTTCTCCTACCCAAGACCTATTGCAATAAAACCAACAAATGGAAAAAAACATTATCTAAAGCATGTTATGACCTAGACTTTCCAACAAGTTGCCATCCTTATGAGTCATTTTCTTATAAGAAATTCCAACCCTTCCAGCGAAAATGGAGAAAATCCTCAAAATTCTCCAAAAAGAAGTTTTTCCCAAAATCCAAACCAAAATGGAGATTCTTACGAAGAAAATCTTCTAGAGGAAAGTCTTCAGATACCATGTGTTTCATTTGTAAAAAGAAGGGCAATTTCACTAAGAAATGCCCAAACAAGACAAAGAAGCATGCTCGTGTTATTAACAAAACTGCTTAACTCACAGACACTGAAGTCTCTGATGTTGAATCCTTTTTTTCTTTTTGAAGACGAATATTCCCTAGAAGCTCTAATGGTAGTGCGTGGCACTGAAGCCTTTGTTTGAACTCTTTTCCTTTCATAAATGGGTTTCACATCCTACCCCATGCCAAAGTATAGGTATATCTCTTCCCCTATCATAATCTCATTACTCTCACAACTTTGATTGACGCAAGAGTATCTACCGCTTTAAGGCATCCTTCTGCATTACCTCCTAAATGGTGGAAGCCTTACCAACAATCTTTCAATACTGTCGGCAAAGCATTATTTACCATACACTTATTAGCAACCCTGTGAAAATAAAGTTTCATCCTCTGCTCACCTTCAAACATCGAATCCTAGGTGCTCCATTTATTTCCAAGGAATTCATAATAGGCTATGACATCCTTCAGCAAATCAAGCATCTTACCTGGACGTCCCAAGGATTATGCACCAATTCAGCATTCCCTTGGGTCTCAACAATCTCTCCAGTGGACCTAACACTTGATAAAACTCAGACCCAAGAAATTCAGGCAAAGCTCTTACAACACTATTGTGCTGAAAGCCATACAAACTTCTTAAGAAAATGTGATCATCCTCTATGGACAAATTGTAATTTCTTCATCAAGTTGCCTTTCAATCTCAATAAGGATGTAAATCCAACGAAGGCATCATACCACGGCATGCCTCCATCGCAACTTGTCCTTGCCATTCATGAAGTAGAACAACTAAAACAAGAAGGCCTAATTCAGCCCACAAATTCTCCATGGGCCTATGAAGCTTTCTACATCAACAAACGGTTAGAGCAAGTTAGAAGAAAACTAAGACTGGTCATAAATTATCAACCTTTGAACATCTTTTTTAAAGATGACCGATTTCGTCTTCCCCGACCTGAGACATTATTTCAACAACTTTCTGAAGCAAGAGTATTCTCAAAATTCAATTGCAAGTCAGGATTTTGGCAACTAGGGATTGATCCAGTAGACAATTCGAAAATAGAATTTGTCATCCTAAGGCATCACTACGATTGGACTGTCATGCCATTTGGTCTCAAAATTGCACATTCTATTTTCCATAAAGCAATGAATCGGATCTTCCAGCCAATTTATGTTCAGGATCTCATCTATATAGATAACATCCTACTTTTCTCTAACGATATGGATTCTCCCTTCAACTTGGTAACATAATTTTGTGATTTGATTCATTATGAATTAATGTTTTTTGCAAAAAAGATGTAGTTTTTCCAAACTTCAATTGAGTTTCTCAGCATGCAAATCAAAATAGGAAAACTTCTTCTTCAACCCCACATTTCTTCCAAGCTTTTGGAATTTCCTGATGTTTTGCCAGACAAAACCACAATCCAACAGTTTTTCGACCTGCTAAACTATGTGGGGCTCTTCATCAAAGATCTATCTCAACATACTAGCAAGCTCTCTACACTTCTCAAGAAGTTTCCTCCACCATGGAAACTTGAACACATTGACCCAATTCAAGCCTTGAAACACAAGGGTTCAAACCCTCCCCCATTTAAAAATTTCAAATTCTAGATTGGTCATTCTCCAATTTGATGCTAGTGCTGAACATTGGGTATTAGTTTTTTGGGAAGAACTTCTAAATAAGTCTAGACATGTATGTGGTTATAGGAGTGGTTCATTTAAGCCATATGAATTACATTACCACTCTACCTTCAAAGAGATCTTGGCAATCAAAAAAAGAATTGAAAAAATTCAATTTCATCTTGTTGGGCATTATTTCTTCATTGAAATGGATATGTCCAATTTTTCCAAAATAATCCAATTTAATTAAACAAAAAATGTTGTCAAATCCACAACTCCTCAGATGGGCAAATTGGTTCTCACAATTCAATTTCTCGATAAGACATATTCCAGGAAAGAACAATGTCCTTGTAGATTTCTTGTTTTGACCAAAATATGTTCACTTCATAGGAGCAGTTGGATCTTCATCATCCAATCCTAAACCTTCAGATGGAGAAGACCCTCCACTGCCAGATCTGCTTACTTTTGTCTCATCCCTTCCCATGGAGCTCAGATAAATTACCTTTTGGAAAATACCATATTAGCCTAACATTGATGGTCATCTCAAGGCTATGACAAGAAATTAAATGGTTTTTAGTCACATCCCTCACCCAAACAAATCATTCTTATTTCCTTTCTGAATGACTTCCTTCTATTTCCTTCTTAAGGAAGCTTATTGTTATCTCATGAATACCTTAAGATCATGGTGGATTGGTTTTAGTGTGGATAAAAATTTATTGACAAACTATCTTTTTCAAATGAGTCTTCGATATCCCACTTATGACCCTGATCAAACTATGTTTTTTACGTTCCTCATGAATTTCGCTAATCATGTATAGTGGCTTCAAGAATTACAAAAATGGCTAAAACACTATGTAACCATAACATTTTTTTGCTCCACATGCCTCCAAGACCAGAATCACAAGCAGAAGTGATAACCTGGCAACAGCTATAGAACAACAATACTACTACCAAATATTACGCTCCTATCATCATTTGTTTTATTACAACCTTTATGCCACTTATTTGACTTTTCAAATTGTTGAAAGGCATCAATTTGATTTTTTATAACTTTTAACTCACCATGGTGGCCCCATTACCACTATTTCCAACAATTTTAGCAAAATCTCATAAGATGGAATAATGAGACTAGTCTTAACAACTGGGACCATGCCACAAATCAACCCTATCACTCGTCTTTGCTTTATGGAAAAGCAAGGTCAAACGAGCCAGAAAATCCTATTTGCAATGAATTACAAAGATTATTTGAAGAGTTTTAGAATGAAAACCAAAATCATCTTTATGATCCGGCAAAAACAGTGGCCACATTTGAATGGATAGGCAATGCCTCCTCACCAAATGGTAATAATTGAGGACCTATTTAACTAGCAAGATTCACGCATGCACTAGCTTTTACAAAAGTGGACCCTACTTCGTCAGCCTTATCAAAAAGTTATGGCCTAAGACCATCCATCACAAAAGCAAATATTTGCTCAGAATGCTTTAGCTAAGGTGTTTTTGTCACTTTGTTTTGTATTTTCTCTATAAATAAGGATGTTCTCAAGATAGAGGGGGCATTGAAGTAGAGTTTTAATCTTTTGAGTTTTGTTTTTCATTCCTTGATTCTATGTTCTTTTGAGTGTTATTAAGATGTGATTGTTTTAATGTCTCAATTGTCTCCAGTCCTTGGATCTCTTCCAGTTTGGCTTGTTGTTAATCTTTTGAGTTTTGTTTTTCATTCCTTGATTCTATGTTCTTTTGAGTGTTATTAAGATTTGATTGTTTTAATGTCTTAGTTGTCTCCAGTCCTTGGATCTCTTCCAGTTTGGCTTGTTGTTATCCTTGTAATAGTGTTTATCATAATAGTAATCTTATGTAGTAGTAGTGTGTGTGTCTATATATATATATACATGAGTTACAGCTACTGTAACAGTCTTTGTACACTTGGCATTTAACTATTGGTGTAATAGTAATCTTTTGAGTTTTGTTTTTCATTCCTTGATTCTATGTTTTTTTGAGTGTTATTAAGATGTGATCATTTTAATGTCTTAGTTGTCTCCAGTCCTTGGATCTCTTCCAGTTTAGCTTATTGTTATCCTTGTAATAGTGTTTATCATAATAGCAATCTTATGTAGTTGTAGTGTGTGTATATATATATATATATATATATAAGTTACAGCTACTGTAACAGGCTTTGTACACTTGGCATTTAACTATTGGTGTAACTTGTAACAAGTTAACTAACAACTTTCTTCGTCTCAAATGACTTGTAATAGTAATAACAATATGATCTGGATGGGTCCAAATAACAATGTTGAAAAAATAATTTATAATCTCTAATAGATAAAGGCTCACCACATCTCAAAAGAATTGATAAGGGTTATTTGGGCTCATACCAAATAAGTTTTCTTTCATTTCATGATCCTGCGATTCGATTTGCATCCAAAGTCATTTAGGCTTTCAAGAAAAACATTACCAAAATTTGCAGAAAAAATGTCATGAAAATAATTACTTGCACAATGTCCAATCTAATCTAAATGGCATCTTTTGAAATTATTTGACAAAAAAGAAAGGGTTAATAGGCCAAAAAAATCCCCAACGTTTTCACATTTTGCCAAATTAATCCAAACCTTTCAAATTTTAAAAAAATAATATATATATATATACTTTTTCAATTTGTTGCAGTTTTATCTCTACAATTTACATACTAAAGTGCTCATGTGGCGCTTACATGGCATATGCCATGGCATGAATGAAACAGTCACGTCGCCCAAAGATCCAGTTATGTTTCTTCATTGCTTCTATCCTTCTTCATCTCTTCAAGCCTCCTTGCAAATCCACCCAAAGAAAACTCATTAAAACAATGTCTTGCTCCAATCTAACCAAGTGGGTCTCCACCAACCTTCGCTTTCCGACCACCCTTCTTCTTCCCTCTTTTTCTCCTCTATTTTCAACCCTTTTTGACTCCCTTCTTCTTCATTCAATTCCATCTCCTCCAATCTCTCCTCCTCACACCCTTCAATCCAATGCAGTCTCTAAAAGCTTTGCATTCAAATCAACTCAGTCAAGAGCACTTAGAAGATCACAGAAGCAATGAAGCGGGTCGCGATCGCTAAAGTCAGCCGAGCCCAAGAATAGAACCTACAATTCCAAATTGTATCCAACATAGGAGAGAAATCACAATACTGGAAATGGAACCAAATTTTCTTCCTTAATTTTCATCAATGCTTACACATATAAACTTATTATATACTAGAAGGAAGTGATGGAAGCAAAAAAGAAATATTTAAGAAACTTGTGGGAAATTTAATGGTGGCACACAACAACCTGAACCTTATCCTAGCCAACGCTGCACTTCAAATCCCTTTATTTGCTTTGTTTCTCTTGTGAACGATCAATTTGGAAGAAAGCGTTATTTGAATATTAGGAAGAAACATGAAGAAATGGATATGGTATTGATTATTGTAGGATGATGGTATGAAGCCTTTTCTTCTAAAATTGGAAGTCCAAGTAAAAAAACAAATCCAAATTTGGGTTTTTAATTTGGATTTTTTTACCTATAGATTCTGGTTTCCACTTATGGGCGTCTTCTAATTCAAGGATTTGTTTGGGCTAGCAAGTATTTAGAAGATGATCATGTTGGAATTTTTGGGAGAATCAAGGGCGAGATGTTGTATTTCAAATCGAGTATTGTAAGGGTGTCTCCAACGCAATGGTTTATTATACTATGCACATCATCAACTTATTAAACTCTCACTCACAATGCTACAAGTTTATTAGACTATACTGTACGGGTCCAGCAATCACATCAATTCATTAAATACACTAATTACAATATTTCATTTATAAAATACATATTTTATAAAATACCTCTTATTCACATTGAATTAAAAAATATATTAATTAAATTTATATCAAAAATAATATTTTTTGTAATTAATTATTTAAAATATTATTTTTTAAATAAATATATTTTAATTTTATATATTAAAAATAATTTTTTAACTTTTTAATTTTTAGTCGTTGTAAAAAAATAAAAAAAAAAGGTTCACGGAGTGCTCGATGAATATTAAACAATGTCAAATGCCCGTAATGACGTCTAACATTGTTTGTGGGTTATTGAGCACCAAGTTGGTGCTCAATAACCTAGCGTTGCAGTTATCCTAAGAGAAAGAACCTTTTCTAACCAATTTAACATCTACTTTTTGTTTAGTAGGTAGATGTTTGTAATCAGAATTTCATAGCTAATGATCATCATGTTACAAGGTTCTCATTAAGCAATAGTAACCACTATGATTAGGACGAAGAAGAACGATTGTTCTTGCCAAAGTTCCTTTGGGTGGATTTGTAACACCCCAACCTCCTAGAAACAGGTTTAAGCTCCACCACAAGGCGGGTTGGGTCCTATGTTACATTTACAAGTACACAACTTCTATCTCAATTCCTTTATTTAAACACTTATTGAAAACGTTAATGGATACATCACAATGTATTAAATTTCAATTCAATAAGGGTATACAATTAGATAAAGAAATACTTTAAACTCTTTATTTATTCAAATAAAATAAAGAAAGTTACATTTTTAATTCAAAACTTGAGTACATAACTTTCAAAACTTAAATAAAATTCAGCATATGTCTTAAATTCAAAATTTGGGTAATATGCCCTTAAAATAGAACTTTCAAAACTTAGAAATAATCTAATATCCATGGCCTTCATGATTCAAGTCAATTTCCTGAAAAATACAAGGAAGGGGTGAGCATATAGCCCAATGGATCATTTATTAAACAACGAAGTTACTATTTCAAATCAATAGCACATCCAAATTCAAACACTTTCATGCATTAATTGGTTCAAGAAACTTTTTTGTTGTAATTGACAATAAGACTAAAAGGGGTTCTACTTCCTTGATGTTATTAATTTAGATACCCTCCTTTAGGGTGGAAAGACATTTCTTTGTCACTTTTCATTGGATGTCACATACCAAGTATCTCTTAGTTGCGCCCCACAACCACATACTCCAAGCATGTGTTAAGAACACCCATAGCACCCATACGGGTTACTAGGACAGTATGTGGTTCTTATCTTCAATTTCTTATATTTAAAAATCACATAATCGTAAAAGAAATTTAAAATAAAAATATCAGAATTTTAAACAACCAAGAAAGCATGTAAATATTATAAGCATGCTTGAAACATTGAATTAAATCCTAAACATAGATTTTAAGCATGACATGCTCTAATAAATGATTAAAACATAAAAACTTGCTAAAAAAAATTAAAATATGATTAAACATGTTGAAACTAAAATAAAACATGCTGAAAAATAGAATTCAAACAAGCATGAACATGCTAGGAATTTGAAAAAAAAACGCAAAGTAGAAGTTCAACAAATCCCCTCCACTTTAATCCGAGTTCTTGTTGAATCTGGCAGAGGTTCGCCTTATCAATCACTTTCAGAACTTTAAACCACCAACAAAACTACTTCAACAACTCTCTAAGATACTGAAATAAGAACTTCTCACCCAAGAGAGAAAAGAGGGTGAGAAGAGGTGCCAAGAAGAGGGCAAGAACAAACAAAAAGGGAAGTGTCAACTCTTGCTTTGGGATGAGATGAAAGTGAGCAAGGGGGGTTTATATAGATGTTCATGAGAGCCTATGGAACGTCCTAGGGCAGCCTTGGGCAACTTGGGAAGCTCACAAAAATTTGGGCAAGTTTCTATACATAATGGGGATGGTTTGCATAAAGAGGGCAAGTGTGCTCATGGTTGGAAAGTGGGACCACTATGGCTTTTTAATTCAAAAGATATGAATATAATCTTGTTTCCTAACTATGTATGAACATAAAAGAGGTTTAAATCATATTCTAATTCAAATGGGACGTCCCCTATGTGCTCATGGAAACTTTCCTTTTTGGTTTCCTTGCTTGCTTATCACACAAATACACAAGGAATACTTTCCTATTTTCTTATTTCTTGGACATCAAGTATGGGTGTACAATATCAAATTTGAGGGGACACCATATAATAGTCAAAGAGGCTCATCTTAGTTCCAAGAAACTATCTAAATAGGGTTAATCACCTGTGAGCACACACACATGTATGTGGTTGGGCCAATTTTGGCTTAAGTGGGTGTGGGTGTACACAATCAAGTGGGGGTAGCTATTACTTCATGGGTTCACAAAAATCAAATAAAAATTAATATCTCCTTATTTACATGAAATTATGATTTATATCATATATTTTTGGAATCACATGAACCTAATGCACATTTTAAGTTATGGTTTGGCCCTAGATGATTTTCCTTAAAAACTTTCTTTATTTAAGACCTACTGAGGTTACTAGGCAAATAAAAATCTAAATCTTGGCCAATTGTTCTGATTTTTGGATATTTCATTCATTTTGTTAGTTCATGCCATTTCATTTTGTTTCGGGTCATTTCGATCCCCTGAAGTAGCTTAAATGACAATTCTTTCTAATGTGGACCCCTTGAAAGTCGTTTTGGCAAATGAAGACCCTAACCTTGACCAATTGTTTTAATTTTTGGATATGTTGTCCCCTTAGTTGGTTCATATCATCTTACTTCATTTCAAGTTGTTTTGGGTCCCTAAGGGACATTAAATGAGAGCTTTAGAACCTGCCAAATTTAGCCCTGAAATGAGTCTGGTTTCATTTTGCACCCAAATTTCACTAAATAAATGATAAATTTCATTTAATTGAGTACAAAGAATTTAGGGTATTACAGGATTTGCAGCAAGGTTTGAAGAGTCGAAGAAGGATGGAAGCAATGAAGAAACATGATGTGGATTTTGGATTATGTGGCAGTTTTTTTTCATGCCATGTAAATGCCACATAAGGACTTAAATATGTAAATTATATATTGGATAAAATTGCAACAAAACTAAAAAGGTTTTTATTTTTTGCTAATTTTAAAAGGTTGGGGTTAATTTGTCAAAATGTAAAAATGTTGGGTTGTTTTTTCCTATTAGCCCAAGAAAGGTAATGTTTGGTGCTGAGGAAAAATAGTAGAGGAAATTATATACAATGTCAGAAAAAAATTATTCACAATAATATATTCTGTTTTTTTTTATAAAAGTTTGGTTATAACATAAAACTTAAACTATTATCAAATATACCAGAATATTTTTGTTGAAGAACCTTCTTGTTCTTTGGCTCATCACTATTGCTTACCATTGTCTATGTTGTCGCTGCAAATCTTTGTTGTTGTTGTATTGTTCTGCGCCACGATGCCACTGGTGTTCTAAATAGATTATTGTCTACATTCGTCTCAGGATTAGGGGTTTCGAACGTAACTTTGAATAAACTATCGATCTGGCTTTTGGCATTTGAAAACGAAGTGCTGGATATCAATGAACTGAGAATGCAAATGAGTTTATCGATAGAAGAAGCAATTGCAAAGGGATGGTTCATTGAAACCCCCACTCGGGATTAGGGATTTCAGATGGTGGTTTTGAGCCTAACTTCGAAGAGACTATCAATCTGGTTTCTAGCATTTGAAAACAAAGCACTAGGATGAATGAACTGAGAATGCAAATGAGTTTATCGACAAAAGAAGCATTTGCATAGAGACGATTTGTTGACGAGTTTATTGATAGAAGAAGCATTTGCAAAGAGACGATTCGTTGAAACCCCACTCGAGATTAGGTGTAATACCTTGATAATTCCTGAATTTTTAAGAATAAGAATATACAAGATTATAAATGAGTCCATAGAAGTGTCATGCACAATTAAACACTCTCAGGGTAAAATGGTAATTTGGACACCCAAGGGTAAAATAGTCAATTCACATAAAAATGAACTATAGAGCAATACTGTGTTAAACATTAAATGATTTTAAATACAAAAAGTTATTTTGATGAACAGGAGGTAAACAGTAATTTTGTTATCGAGGGGCAAAATGGCCATTTTACCTAAGACTAGACGCCTATGGAAACGTATGATCTTATGAAGTCATTATAAAGTAAATAGAAAGTCATTTATGAAGTCAACATGCTTATTTACAAGTCAATATGAAGTCAATGCGAAATCAATTATGAAGCAGTATGAAGTCAATGTGAAGTCAATTATGAAAGAGACATCAAATAAATACAAAGTCAATGTGGAGTCAACATGAAGTCAATGCGAAGTCAATGTGATGTCAATTATGAAGTCATTATAGAGTCGAAAGAAAGAAATGTGGTATCAATGTAGAGTCGTTATAAAGTCAATACAAAGTCATTTATGAAGTTTATATGCTTACTATGAAGTCAACTATGAACTTATTAGAGAGTCAATTGGGAGGAATATGGAGTCACTGTAGAGTCATTATGAAGTCGTTATAAAGTCAATACAAAGTCATTCAAGTCAATGCAAAGTCATTCAAGTCAATACAAAGTTATTCAAGTCATTACGAAGTCAATACAAAGTCATTCAAGTTAATATAAAGTCATTCAAGTTATTATGAAGTCAAAGAAACCAATTACTAGAAACCATCCTAAACACTCTTGGAGGCAAACAAAGGAAGAAGTTTCTAATTGCAAGGTTGAAGATCCCAGGTTACAAAACTACAAGTAAGGGCATAAAGGAACTTATTAGACAGGTAGAAATAATTACCTTTGCTCCTTAGTCTTATTTGAGTTTTAAATGTTAAACATGATGCTTGTTTACTCTATTATGAATGCTTAGAAGCATACTAGGGTGCATTTATACATTGATTTAATATTACAATGCCTTTTGTGGGTATAGTGATGTATAATATGATTCTTGTATTTATGTTCATTGTTTACTTATTTTCATAACATGTGAAATAAATAATTATACATTTAGCAATCATGAAATGATTATCAAGTCTGATTTACTCAAATGATATTAATTATTCTAGATTTTCCATGCTTAAAATGATGAGATGAATAACTGTGTGATTTTAATTAAAGTTAAACTAAGACTTGAACCACGTACTGGCGCAATGGCCCAAGGGGGATCATTGTAGGGATCTCGCGGATGGAATGATGGGTTAGTCCCTAATTCTTGATGATAACACGATGGGTGTGACCCTAATTTTTTGGTGATGAAGCGATAGGTGGGACCCTACTTCTAGGGTTGGGTAATAGGTGTGCCCCATTAATCCGTAGGAATCTAACATACAGTGCATTTTCTCTGTTTCCTTGATGTGATGATGATGAGAGAACACCAAGGTAAAGTCTTTCGGTCAAATTAACAAATGATGAACAATTAAATGTCTAAAATGCATAATGTATATCAAGTGTTTGTATATTTGATATTCTGACTTGAATAATATTATGGATGCACTGTGTATGATCTACTAGGCTCTTGAGCTCACCCCACCTTTTCTTTTCAGGTGACATTTGAGATAGTGCTTGCTAACCAACATCTCTAGGGTATTTTAGTAGTTAGCTGCAAACCTCACTGTAGAAGATGTTTATGATATTTTCATTTGGGTGGGTAGTATAGACTGACAGATGGTCCTTTAACTAATTTACATGTTATATTTTATTCGAGTATGTAACACCCCAACCCCCGTATCTTTAAGCATTGAACATGACCACCATTCTCTTGACAGTGGACATAACCAACTGGCGGGTCGGGCCGGTGTCACTTTACAAGTGACACACACTTGTTCTTCTCTTTTTCAATATCTCGTGCATTTGTATAAAATTCAAGAATAAAAAATTTTCACTTTAATAAAATCAAAACAATTTAAAAGAGATAAAGAAATTCAAACCATTTTATTCATAATAAAAAATTGAAAGTACTAAACTAGTTATAGTGGAAAACTTCAAAAATACTTTTCAGTAGAAAAACATAAAAACTTTGGGCAACATGTCCTTAAAAATTCTAAAAATAATAAGGTAGAAACTTTCTAAGGACTATCCATGTTCAACTACTTCATAGGTTTCATGTTCTTGAAAATAAGAAAGGAAGAAGTGAGCACATAGCCCAGTGGATCATTTTCAAACAACCATCTTTCATATTCAAACTCATAACAAAATCATAATTCAAACACTTGCAATAATTAGACGTTTCAAACAACAATTTGTTCAAGTCGAGTCTCAAACCAAAAGGGTCTTTAATCCCTTGATGCTCTTAACTAAGTACACAGGGCCCACTCAGCATCAACCCATTAGTGGCATGTGTCGGCATCAACCCGTTACACGTGGCGACTCACAAGGTACTGTGGTATACGACCCTCAAGTACTTAGGTCTGAAAATCATATGACCTAACTCATATGAAAAGCTTAATTCTCATATCATGATCTCATAAAATAAATTTCAGAATATGAAATCAACTAAAATTCAGAATATACACAATCAATTCATAAAACACTCATAAGACATGCATCGTACTTTAATTTAAAAGCCTAAGCATGGTACTAACATGGCATGGATGATATAATTGCTTAAACATGAATCAAAACTGAAAAATTGAAATAAACTTTTAAAATTTTGAAACTGAAATTGAAAATCTTTGATTTCAGTGAAAAACACACAAACAATGAGTATGTCATAAATTTAAATAAGAACAAAAGGGTGTTCTAGAAATTACTTCCACCTAGTGACGCTTTCTTCAGAAATTTCGTCAGCAATTCCCCACATACTAGTGCCAATGAAGATCACCCAACTTAATTCTCCAACTCAAGAGAAAAACTTCTCACACACAAGTAAAAGGAAAGAAAGGTGAGAAGAGGTGCTAAGAAAAAGGCTTAGAGAAAATAAGAAGAAATTTCAACTCTTATTTTTGGAACGAGGGAAGTGAGAGCCTAGGGGGGTTTTTAGAGGTTTTCAAAGGAGAAAAAATAGAAACTTTTGAGTTTTTCTTGGAGTAAAACACCTAATTTCGTATCCCCTAAATTTAAGGGAAAAATAAGTATTTTTCAGATTTTTTTTCAAAATTTAAAAATCAATTTTTTGTATTTATCTTAATTTTTTGGTATTTTCGGCTATTTCTCTGGTGATTATCACATTTTTTTCGTATTTTTTAATTCGACTTTTATTCGGTTCCTTGGATCGTCCTCGAGACACGCACACGAATCTAATTGGAGGGTCGAGATCGGCGCACGTGGTGTCATACCGTGCATCTTCGCGATCGTGGTTTCACGGCTGTCCGATCTTCCTCGATCGTCTCTGTCCTTTAGATCTTCGTTATTCAGTATGCTCGGGCATTGGTACGGATTGTCCTACGACCGTCGAATCGTGAGATCAGATTTAGATCTACGGTTTGCAGCCATTGGATGTATTTTAAGTTTATTTTTTATGATTTTTAGTCAAATTTCATGTTTTATTTTCGAATTTTTGTCAAATCTTAATCCCAATTGACTTTCTAATCTTGTTTTCACCAAAAATTGCACATATCCTTGTATTTTTGGCTATGATATCCCATGTTATACATTATATTTATATATTTTTTTTGAAAAATTTGTTAAATTGATTTTATTCCTTATTTGGGTAAATTAGGACTTACCAAATTTTTCATCCATCAATTTCGTTAATTTTCTAAATAAAAATTCAAATTTCATATAAATTTTTTGAGATGTTACAAAGTACATGGTCAGAGATTGGGCAATATGGCCCTCCAAATTAATTTTCAGTGTTGACTCTTTTTATAGTTTGGATTTTGGCCACATAGGCCATGCTTTAAAGCTTTTAGGTAAAAATTTTGTTCCACGTTTTATTAAATTTTAAAAGTTGAAGTTAATTATTATTTATCTGATTATGTCTATATATTCCCTTGTATTACCTCTTGATGTGTTTAAAAGATTGATAAATCATTTATGCGAGTTCTGGTGTTTCCAGAAAGTGTTTAATATGAGTTCAATGTGCACATAGTAATGCCTTGATTCTCGGGCAGATAATACATGTGCTGATATTTAATGATTTATGGGTGTGTCTCTCCATGCGTGACCCTAATGTGACAGAAATGAAGGACTAAGAATTGGGGTACATTAGGGGTTTTGGATGGTGGTTTCTACAGTTCTACATCTGTTGGTTTGCACGTACTATTCTGTTTTGTGACCTGATGAGTACGCAATAACTTCTTCTTCTTCTTCTTCTTTGCATTGATCGTTCACCATTTTATAGATCTGTCTACGCTCTATTTTTCAGGGCCATTCAGTGCTAAAATCATTGTCATCACTTAGCTCTATAATTGCTTGTTTGCTTACTTCTATGTTCCTGTTCACTTCGCCACTAAGACAACAACTTTCTTCATTGTTACTTTTCTGTTCATGATTCAGATTTAGTCCCTGTTGCTTTGTCGTTGCGAGTCCATACATGTGTCACTGCTTTGTTCGACTATTTGCATCTTCTTCTTCCCCGTCGATGATTCAAGCATGCTCATTTTCTTCTTTATCACCACTGCAACTACATATCATCACCGTCACTGGTTCACCTCTACAGTTTCTTCTTCTTCGTTGCTATTAACAGGGTTTGATTTTGGGCAACGATCAACAACTGACCCTTCCCACTCTTTGCTTATTGAATGTTGCTACACTGCATCTTCTACGTCTTCGCATCTTCTTCATGTGGATTACAGCGATGGTGGCGACCTACATGTTCTTCGGCAGTAGAGAGGTATTATGAAACAGAGGGCAAAAAGCAACAATGTACAATTTTTAGATATTACATACTATTGTATACCATTTTTAGAGATTGTATACCA